>JAJOZX010001728.1:210000-225000 GCA_023014485.1 Bathynomus jamesi | reverse complement strand
CCAATCCTTAAATGAACCAATCCTTAAACGAACCAATCCTTAAACGAAACAATCCTTAAACGAACCAATCCTTAAATGAACCAATCCTTAAATGAACCTTTAATTTTTCTCTGTTACCATCATCAGTGCTACAAAAACCTCACTTCATGAATATACCAAGTATAAAATTATATTCAAAATGTTACACACCGTTTCCCTATAAGCGAAGTGTAGACACTGAGGTCAGGGGTTCGATTCCGGATGTTGCTGTTACTATTAATCAAGGAGTTAACGCAATGGACCGTGTTAATTTGGTCTGAGTGCTGTACCAGTTTCAGACCCTCCTCAACGTTTATTATTATTATTATGTATTTCTCACTTTTGGCTCAATATGTTTGAGACTTTATTAAACTATGTTACGTACAAAACCAGCAACACTTTGTAATGGATAACTATTATATTACCATCAATCTGCTTGAAATTAATTTCTAAAGAACAGTTGTTATCCCCAGCAATTCTCTTTGTAAACTAAACGTGTAATAAATATTGAGAAATATTCTTCATACATTCTTTTAAGAGCCTTCAATATTATGCCTTACGCCAAGCAGCTCTAACTTTTATTGTTAGAAACCAGAGGCAACGCAAAAGTAGCACGCGTTTATAATTACTTTTGATTGCAAAACATAAGCATCGAAACTGCTTCATAATTACTTTAATTAGAATCTCGGTTTTATAATGTGTTATACTGGGCGTATTATGCATTAAGAAAGTTATGGAGTTAGGTTATATTTATGTGGGACAACCCACAGTCTTCATGGTGTTTAAGAAGTTACGCCTAAGTTACGGAATGAAGAGGAATAAAGCCAAAGAAGAAAATGTTAGAGAACAAATTAGCGGAGAAATGTCTTACTTTTGATGGCGCTGGAAAAATTGCTCTAATGATACACAGTGATTTTTGTGTTACAGTTAAAAGTTACATTAAAATGTGTAACTGATGTGCAATTTATATATGTGAAACATTTTTTGGAGTGTACATCAGAGGTCCTGTAGGTTTAGCAGCTTCACTTCTGAGATATTCATAAGCTGTTTTACAGATGCTCATTAGGGTTTCGAAATGGACTTTGTGATGAAAAGTGCGTCTTATTCATAGTCCCATCGATTTTGACGAACTCGCCCATTCTATATCCAAACTGAAGCATCTCTACACCGTAATAGAACCACCATCATGTTTCACAGTCTTACAAATACAATTAGATTAAAACTATTTCCAAAATGTTTAATTTGGTCTCATCACTCTCCAGAACACCCTTCCATTCATCCTGCTATTTTGATGTTCCTTCGCAAACTCGGGTATCTTTTTCTTATTCACATCACTAATACACGGCTTTCCGACGGTGCTTTTTCCTCGCAGCCCACGTTTTTGAAACGTTCTTTTCACAATGGACGTGCTTACAACAATCCTTTGGTCTTCCTGAATGGTCGCACATATTTCTGAAGCTGTCTTAATTGAAATGATTTGCTTAGGACAGCCTTTGAATAATGCAATCCCGTCTTGCAGTAGTTATTCTAGCCTGACCTCGCCTGCCACACGTATCCAAACTACCGTTTTCCTGCACCCGCTGAAGGGTTCGTTGAACTGGCCTTATTTGTAATTTCTCTTTGGTTGTCGCTCTGTTTATTGAAAGTGTATCAGTAGTATTTTGGCTTTTAATTCACGGGTTAACTCCGTTCATTCGTGGTGTGGAGAATTAGACATTTTCAAGAATATACGAAAATGATAAAAGGATCGTAAATTATCCACGTTCTATTCTCTCTTTAACACATCTGACCTCGTTTAAGTATTAAGCAACAAAAAGTACTCCTAATAAATTCAACGATATGAGGATACAACTAAACTTACACGATTGTTGTAACTTGAGGCTACTCCACATTTTAAGTTTCAAAGGAACTGTAACAATAGTGATTCCGTGAAGCATAAAATGTTTTCGTTGGATGTAAACTACGTTATAATCGGTTGTTTTGCACCGTGTACCTTCGGTACATAGTTTTCATGCATGAGAAACAAACTGACTGAACTGAACCTTATCGCTGCTGTATATGTTATCCACGGGAAGGTGACCGAGGAAATTTCAGATCTGTAATCGAATAAAGATGTAAAATTTTGCTATGAAAGAATTAGGAAAAATGTTCCTAAAAAAATAGAAATTGGTATGGATATATATATATATATATCTTAACGTAAAGAACGACGCTTGTATAGAAGAACGCACCGCGCAAGATGAGGAGGGAGAACGAACAAATGAAAAATGAGGTAACCACCCGGGAATCGAACCCGGGATCTTCCGATTGCCGGTCAGATATGATAACCACTACACCATGGGCCTCACTCAATCAGAAGTCGTAATTCTCCTACATACGCGCAGAAACCAATGCCTTGAGGGGGCACCTCCCGCATGCCGCACATATATACATTTCAACTGCGCGGAACGTTCTTCTATACAAGCGTCGTTCTTTACGTTAATTATACTGTGTGTTGTTTGCAGTTGAAATATATATATATATATATATATACAGTGTGTGTATATATATATATATATATATATATATATATACACACATACACTGTATATGAGTTAAAATTCATGAGTTTAATATGAAATATAAAAGTACTTTTTATTATGATTTAATATTATTGCACACCCACTCTTCAGACATAGGGGAAACTCATACTTCACATAGGCAACAATAATACGCAAAATAGCTTTTCTAAAGTACTTTATAATATTATAATTATCACACACACACACACACACACACACACACACACACATATATATATACAATATATAAAAAACTTTTGAAAACGTGCGCATCTTTTCTTTGCTTTCAAATTCAAGAACAAATGTGTTTTCTTGGATTGGTTAAACCAAACCCATGTAGAAAAAACCTGCTTTTTCACAGAAAGTAAAGGTTTCCTTTGCCAATCTTACCTCGAACTTAATTTGGCAAAATCTGTTCTTATCGTGATTGGATAAGATTAAAAAACTTTTGTTGTTGTTGTTGGCGTTGTGGGACGAAAAATACGGTTTGTCTATTACATTTTTCTTAGTTGAGAGCTAATATTATATATATATATATATATACACACCTGGTAGGAGTTTCGTGTGCAGATTCCTCATCTCATGCACATACAGAAGTCAGGTTCGTGGTCTTGCTCTTATTTTCTCTCTCTCTCTCTCTCTCTCTTTCTCCTTATATATATATATATATATATATATATATATATATATATATATATTATATATATATATATATATAATATATAATTCAGGGATGGGAAACTGAATCGAACTGGAATCGATATTATTTTACGAACTGAAATCGAAACTCGAACTGAAAAAAATTCTGACAACTAAAATCGAAATTCGAACTGAAATTGAAAAACAATCAAACACTGAAATCTGAATTCGAATAGATTAAAAATAATAGTTTTGCATTTCAGTTTTAAGGAGCATTTGGATCGCAAAAAAATATAAATAACGTGAATATTTTCCTTTTATGCAACTTAACATTTGTATGGATTTAAAATATCCATTTAGCCTTTAATTCGATGTAGAAAATAACAACGCGGGTGAATAAATAACGAATTATTTTCCTTTTTTTTTTAGACAACATTTGTATCAATTTAAAATATCCATTTATCCTTTAATTCGATGTAGAAAACAACGCAGGTGAAAGTACTAGAGAGAATGGTTTTAAAAATGAAAGAAAAAGAATTAAGGAGGAAAATTTTTGTCCCATATCAAAATACTTTTCAATAATGACTGTGCTCCTTTCGTTGACCTAAGTCAAGGAGGATCTGTACAAATTTTTTTAGTTGTGGATACTGTTCCTATGACACAAGTTAGTGTGGAACGGCTTTTTCCTCTTTTTAGATTGATTTTAAGTCCTCAAAGAAACAATTTGTTGCCCGAAAACATTGACACTATTTTAATTGTTCGCTCTAATTTTAACACGCGAGTTTACGAGGTATTTGTATTTTGTATATAATAGACAGAGGTGCATTTAATTGTTTTATTCCCCTTTGTAATACTATTATTTATATATTTTATACGTGTCGTGCGCTTTAAAATTTAAAAAGTTTACGAATTAATAAAACATTTCGAATTGTAAGTTTTTTGTTAAATTTCGTGCTGATTCAGTTGGCTATAGATGCTTACACGTTTAATCATACAAAAGTAAAGATAGTTATTAAAGCAAATTCTCTCTTTGAAAACAGAAATCGAATGCAAATACAACTATAAAATTAAATCAGAATTTGTCAATAGAGTACCCCCCCCCCCCCTCCAAAAAAAAAATATATATATAAATAGTACGAAGAAATTCTCAAAGAAATCTGAAAAAAAAACTGGAATCGAAATTTAAATTGAATCGAACCGAAAAATATAAAACTTGAATCGAAAAATAAACTCAAATCGAAAAAAAATTAAAAACTTAAATCGAAACTGAAATCGATATTTTTGCAAATTTAAACTGAAATCGAAAACTGGACTTAAAAATTTACCAATTTCCCACCCCTGATACACACACACACACACACACACACACAGTATATATATATATATATATAAATATATAAAAAACAATTTAAATATATTATGTAAGGAACATGTACTATTGTAAATTGAAAAAAATATATATATATACTGTATATATACACAGTATATAACTATATATATATGTATATATATATATATATATATATATATATATATAAATTGTGAACAAATGTGTAATTAATAAAAATAAAATAAAATAACCCAAATCCCCTGTTGACAGTGCTATAACGAATTCTCAGTTCAAACCCACGCTTATGATAGGACTAAATCCGTTCAAGCAAACAAAACAATCGTTGCCAGCAACCCAAACAAATTTGGCTAAACAAATTAACAGCAATTAACAGACATTAACAGTATTTTGTTTAGCGCTGGGTTTCAGGCTCTCTACCGACATAAAGAAAGTTTATCTCTATTGAAAATGTTTTCCAAAAGGTAATAACTCGATCGATAAAAATAAATTCAATTACATTAGTGCAACAGGGACAAGGAGTGCCACTGCCATTAAACCATTGCCTCTTCTGAGTGCGGCGTTTACATTAATGTCATTTATTTCGGGTGAATAATATTCATTCAACATTGTGTACATTAAAAAAGCCAAATTTAATTTGTAAATAGCCTATTTTGAAATGAAAGCTTTTTAAGCGAGATATACCAAATGGTAGGCGCTCGTAGCTTAAAACTTTTGCTTGTACTCAATTTTCTAATATCTCACAGATGGTGGTGTTATGGTCAAAGATACGATGTTTCTTATGATGTAGTTAACCATGGTTATTACATTTTGAAGTTATTTTAATTAAAATGACAATAAAAACATGACCAGAGTTAATTATTGTGGTCCTTAAGTCATAAGTCTTAATTAAAACAATTTGGCCTCACTCCTCTCGTGTGTATATATATATATATATATATATATATATATATATGTAATTAAAACATAATAAAAGGGCGATCTTAGATACTATTTAATGACACTTGTGGTTACAAAAAGTACAAACATACAATATACTATTGCACTTATTGCAGAATGGTTTCAAAGTGACTCCCTCCTTATTCAATGCACGCGGTGAGCCTCCGATGCATCGAGTCTTGCCAAGGAAAACGCGGAAGTTAATTTCTGAGGTTTATGGACGCATCCAGCCGGCATGGCTTGAAATATTGCTTGAGCACTGCACCTTCACGTTTGCAAAGTACACAACACACCCTGAAAAGAAACGTGACTCAGTGAGCAGGTGTTAAGACGTACCTAAATAAATAATGTAAATAAATAATGTGAGGATCTGCACAGTTGCCAATGTATCATTAAATGTCATTGAATATTATTTAAGATCGGCTTTTTATTATGTTTTAGTTACCCAAATGTAGAGGCCTGTATCTCGGTAACGGTTGGGAATCAGCCACATGTCGATATAATACTTTCTACTTAGAAATACCCAAAGAGTCAAATGGTGCATTCTTGACATTTCCTCCTGGGACACCCTGTATATATATATATATATATATATATATATATAATATATATATATATAATCAAGTATAAGGTTAAAGCAATGTTCAACGAGCAAATAATAATAATAATAATAATAATAATACACTTAATTCATCTTGTCTTAGCTACAATTTTTATTTCCTTATCTCGTTATCCTATATACCTTGTTCATTATTACGCGATGTTAAGGAGAATTGTATTCCTTACGCATAAATTGTAAAGAAAATCCTTCGCTAAACAACAAAATCATTCAAATTACGTACAGTTTCGGAAAAAAGTTCGCCTCGAAAAATTTCTAAAAAGCACAAAAAATTACTAATTAGTAATGACTGGTTTCAGTTTCCGAAATTTTATTACTGTTTCCAAAAAAAACAGTAAAATCTCCAAAGAAAAAAGAATATTACCAATAAGTAATTTTTTTTATGCGTTTTAGAAATTTTATGTTTATATGCGAACTTTTTTCTCAAATTGTACTTCAGTTTGAACACCCCGAATTAACACTGCAGTTTTCCCTCAATATTACCAGAAAATTTGAAAACTGACGGATGAGACTTCATATTTGTACGTAAAATTATAAAGAAAAAGAAATTGTCTTAATTTTGTTTTCTACATACATACATTAACAAAATTTTGTTTCCCAATGGATTGGGGTGAAAAGGCAGAAATAGCTCGGATGAGAAAGACAAAAGGTAGTGAAAAAGAGAGAAGTTAGAGACTAAAGCCCTTCTGCATCCCTTCCCACACGCATTCTGGTAGACCAGCGCCCAGTGCCCAACGACATGGCTAAATTTCACGCTTAAGCGGCTGTTCATACACCATGCGTGGTGGCACTTCCAGAATTTATCAAGAATAAAAGGAGATGGAGTTCCTGACATACTTCTGACATACTTATGACAACATACTTCTGACATACTCCTGACAACACATACTTCTGACAAACTTCTTCCATTTCAATCTACTTGCAACTACCTCTCATGCATCACCCAGATCAAGTTTACACTTACTCACGCAGTCATTCAATCTTCTCGATCTTTCTCTCTTTCTTCCACCTTTGTAAACATTTTTATACATTCTTTTCACAATTCTATCATCTTTCATTCGTTCCACGTGTCTAACCCACGTAAACATATTTTCCTCACTTTTCATTTCCACTGACTTCTGAACACTACCTCTTTCCATAACCACACGATTTCTTACTCTGTTAGTCCGATGTCCGCCAAACATACTCTTGTGTTCTTCTTTTCTTGTCATGCTAACGTTTCACACCCATACAAAAGTATTGGTACTAACACATTTTCATGTAAACATTTCGCAGCATCTGTACCCAATCTCCGCTTCTTCACAACCGCTTTCAGCGCACCCTCCACTTTCCTCCCTTGATTCACATTACCATTAACTTTATCCGCACTCATACCGCTTTTGTTCAATACACATCCCAGATACTTAAAAAACTCTACCACCTCTAGCGTTTCACTACTCACCATCATATGACAGGTTTTCAACTCTTCACACACGCACACGCGCGCGCACACACACACACACAAAATAAATTTTAAATAGGTTTTACAATATTTATTACGGAATAAAAAACTATAATTTGTTACGAGTCAGACCAGTTATTGGATCCTTGTTTTTGACTGAGAGTGCCAACAGTAACCAATTCCCTTGTCTACAATAAAACTCAAACCCAATACAAAATCATACACAAAAACAAAATACCATCCGAATGATACAGCATATATATATATATATAAACGACGTTGTGAGCGGTTCGTACTCTGAAATGGGCAAATTGGCGTGTGGGTGTGTATTGTGTAAAATATGCAACCTTCACTCTAAATAGAAGCAGACATTTTGTTGTCCCAATTTTGTAAATTTTGAAATATGTAAATTGTTCAAATTTTTTAAGCAATTGGAAAGACTAATCCGAGATGTCTAATGAAATGTCTAATGAATTGTCTAACAATGAAATGTCTAACAGTGAAATGTTTAAAGCATGAAAGTTTAAAAAGAGTTTAAATTTAAGTATAAGTTTAAGTTTCTATAAAAAGAATTGCTTCAGAGCATTACTCTTTAATAGGTTTTGACTTTCAATTTATATCCATTTCTTCTTGTAACTGATTCTTTATCATTATCAAATAACTTCCTGTAATTTACATTATCGAAGACATTGAATAGGTTTAAATACTCGAATTAATTCTCCTATAAATCGACGCTTTTCAAGGGAATACATACTTGTATTATCTAGTTCAGCTAATTTTTACTCAAATTCATCCTTTCAGGGAGTACGTGGGTAGCACCGACAATGTAAAAGGGGTACGTGGTAGACGAAAGGTTGAAAACCCCTGCAGTCTAGCCCGAACCCTTTCTAATTCATCAGCATCTTTTTTTCAGGTATAGGCTGTCTAACTTAGAGATTGAAACTAGGGTAGGTCTACTGTATATTAAGAGGCCCAGGTCTAAGGCTAGGCTCAGGGTCACAGGCTGGTTCTTAATCTTGAAAGACTTTACTAGCCAAGGCTTAGCCAAATAAATAAAATTAATAATTGCATGAAAAACGCTTAGAAGACCAAAGCCTACACCGAATAAATGAATAAATGCACAAATATAATAATTGCTTCCTCCTCTTTACGAGATAGCCTATAAATACGAAGACTAAATAAACTGCGTCACAATTTCAAAGTATTTTTAGCCCCAATGCGCATGCGTCTAGGCGCAAAGAATAGAAACTAACTTATTATACAATTTATGCGCATGCGTCTAGGCGCAAAGAATAGAAAACTAACTTATTATACAATTTATGCGCATGCGTCTAGGTGCAAAGAATAGAAAACTAACTTATTATACAATTTATGCGCATGCGTCTAGGCGCAAAGAATAGAAAACTAACTTATTATACAATTTATGCGCATGCGTCTAGGCGCAAAGAATAGAAAACTAACTTATTATACAATTTATGCGTATGCGTCTAGGCGCAAAGAATAGAAAACTAACTTATTATACAATTTATGCGTATGCGTCTAGGCGCAAAGAATAGAAAACTAACTTATTATACAATTTATGCGCATGCGTCTAGGCGCAAAGAATAGAAAACTAACTTATTATACAATTTATGCGCATGCGTCTAGGCGCAAAGAATAGAAAACTAACTTATTATACAATTTATGCGCATGCATCTAGGCGCAAAGAATAGAAAACTAACTTATTATACAATTTATGCGCATGCGTCTAGGCGCAAAGAAAAGAAAACTAACTTATTATACAATTTATTATACAAATGAAATGTTTAATTTCTACGCCTTTATATATTTAAAACATTTAAGCACCGTTTTCAGATATTTGAAATATCTATTAATTAAACACTTCAAAATATATATTATTCATTCCAGAAAACTAAGTTAATAATGAGATGTCAAGTAGATGTTTGATACAACCAAACGTCTAATAACACTTAGAGTGTTTCATTATGCTTGAAAGAATTTTGCACGTATTTTACACAGAACATGCCCACACGCCCATTTCAGGGTACGAACAGCTTGTACCCTCGTTCCTATATATATTATATATATATATATATATCGTAAAGAACGACGCTTGTATAGGAGATATTCCGCGCAAGACGAGAAAGAGAAAACAACAAATGAAAAAATGAAGTACCACCTGGGAATCGAACCCGGGATCTTCCGATTGCCGGTCAGACGCGATAACCACTACACCATGGACTTCACTCTTCCAAATGCCGTAATTCCTCTACATACTCGCAGAAACCAATGCCCCAAGGGGGCACCTCCCGCATGCCGTAACATTATATACATTCAACTGCAAAGAACACGCAGTATAAATAACGTAAAGAACGACGCTTGTATAGGAGATATTCCGCGCAAGACGAGAAAGAGAAAACAACAAATGAAAAAATGAAGTACCACCTGGGAATCGAACCCGGGATCTTCCGATTGCCGGTCAGACGCGATAACCACTACACCATGGACTTCACTCTTCCAAATGCCGTAATTCCTCTACATACTCGCAGAAACCAATGCCCCAAGGGGGCACTCCCGCATGCCGTAACATTATATACATTCAACTGCAAAGAACACGCAGTATAAATAACGTAAAGAACGACGCTTGTATAGGAGATATTCCGCGCAAGACGAGAAAGAGAAAACAACAAATGAAAAAATGAAGTACCACCTGGGAATCGAACCCGGGATCTTCCGATTGCCGGTCAGACGCGATAACCACTACACCATGGACTTCACTCTTCCAAATGCCGTAATTCCTCTACATACTCGCAGAAACCAATGCCCCAAGGGGGCACCTCCGCATGCCGTAACATTATATACATTCAACTGCAAAGAACACGCAGTATAAATAACGTAAAGAACGACGCTTGTATAGGAGATATTCCGCGCAAGACGAGAAAGAGAAAACAACAAATGAAAAAATGAAGTACCACCTGGGAATCGAACCCGGGATCTTCCGATTGCCGGTGTAGTGGTTATCGCGTCTGACCGGCAATCGGAAGATCCCGGGTTCGATTCCCAGGTGGTACTTCATTTTTCATTTGTTGTTTTCTCTTTCTCGTCTTGCGCGGAATATCTCCTATACAAGCGTCGTTCTTTACGTTATTTATACTGCGTGTTCTTTGCAGTTGAATGTATATAATGTTACGGTATGCGGGGAGGTGCCCCTTGGGGCATTGGTTTCTGCGAGTATGTAGAGGAATTACGGCATTTGGAAGAGTGAAGTCCATGGTGTAGTGGTTATCTCGTCTGACCGGCAATCGGAAGATCCCGGGTTCGATTCCCAGGTGGTACTTCATTTTTCATTTGTTGTTTTCTCTTTCTCGTCTTGCGCGGAATATCTCCTATACAAGCGTCGTTCTTTACGTTATTTATACTGCGTGTTCTTTGCAGTTGAATGTATATAATGTTACGGCATGCGGGAGGTGCCCCCTTGGGGCATTGGTTTCTGCGAGTATGTAGAGGAATTACGGCATTTGGAAGAGTGAAGTCCATGGTGTAGTGGTTATCGCGTCTGACCGGCAATCGGAAGATCCCGGGTTCGATTCCCAGGTGGTACTTCATTTTTCATTTGTTGTTTTCTCTTTCTCGTCTTGCGCGGAATATCTCCTATACAAGCGTCGTTCTTTACGTTATTTATACTGCGTGTTCTTTGCAGTTGAATGTATATAATGTTACGGCATGCGGGAGGTGCCCCCTTGGGGCATTGGTTTCTGCGAGTATGTAGAGGAATTACGGCATTTGGAAGAGTGAAGTCCATGGTGTAGTGGTTATCGCGTCTGACCGGCAATCGGAAGATCCCGGGTTCGATTCCCAGGTGGTACTTCATTTTTTCATTTGTTGTTTTCTCTTCTCGTCTTGCGCGGAATATCTCCTATACAAGCGTCGTTCTTTACGTTATTTATACTGCGTGTTCTTTGCAGTTGAATGTATATAATGTTACGGCATGCGGGAGGTGCCCCCTTGGGGCATTGGTTTCTGCGAGTATGTAGAGGAATTACGGCATTTGGAAGAGTGAAGTCCATGGTGTAGTGGTTATCGCGTCTGACCGGCAATCGGAAGATCCCGGGTTCGATTCCCAGGTGGTACTTCATTTTTTCATTTGTTGTTTTCTCTTTCTCGTCTTGCGCGGAATATCTCCTATACAAGCGTCGTTCTTTACGTTATTTATACTGCGTGTTCTTTGCAGTTGAATGTATATATATATATATATATATGTTACAGTTAATGTCTAAAATCAGGCAATTTGTAAGTTGACTGAAATTTTAGGCAACGTGTCAAATTGTGATTATACACAAAACTTAACCTAACCTAACCTAACCTTTCTGGTAATGCTGCATATGCATGCCCACTGGTATTTCCCAATATGCCTAAAAATTCATTAGGTTAGGTTAGGTTACAAATTGTCTGATTTTAGACATTGACTGTAACACACACACACACACATATATATATATATATATATATATTACACACTTTTTTCTAGGCATTTACAGAAGACATATTGGTTCCCTTAATAGTCGGGTATCGTAAACAGTTGTAAATTTCTGCATCTCATGAATGACATCAAAAGGATTTTGAAGGGTCGCAGTCCTTTGAGTTTCTGGTCTATTGAGTCCGGATACAGGGACAGCATATCCGGCAAATTACACGCTTTTAAACCAGTGAATTTAATTATAAGGGAAAATTGTCAAAGTTTTCAAAGCAATTTGATATTTTGAAATGTTTAATTGTTATTATTATTATTATTATTATTATTATTATATTGTTGTTGTAATTAATGATATTACGAAGAAAATATATATACACCTCATTTTTTCATTTGTTCGTTCTCCCTCCTCATCTTGCGCGGAATGTTCTCCTATACAAGCGTCGTTCTTTACGTTAATTATACTGCGTGTTCTTTGCAGTTGAAATGTATATAATATTATATATATATTAATATATATATATATATATATATATATATATATATATATATATATATATAATAAATGGTTGAGAAAAACAAACAGTTATTATTTCGTTCGTCCCTATTTACATAATCTATAAATCAAACCTTTGAGGCAAATCCACAGAAAATGAATTAATTCCATCCATGATAAAGAAGTCAGGAAATTGAATTGTATTCAATTGTATATTCGAAGAAAAGAACCCTAAAGGACCCTTATTCATATTCGAGAATAACCCATACGTTAGAAGGTATGTTTTGGGTACGTAGTAAACGCTTCGATATTAAGTTTGGGCGTCCTTCGAGAATTTAATAATGGTATTATCTTCCTTTCTAGGATTAAACGACTTAAGCAGCTAATTAAATCCGTACCGCTCCGCTCGAGTCTACTGCCTATAAAGTCTATTAAGAGCCTGGTTCTCTCCAACGCCGGGCTGATATACGATTCTGAACCCATCCCCATTGTTTCCAAATAGCCTAACTGGAAAAGGGTGTGGAAGGCCTCCAAGCCCGGAGAACCGCGGAGCTGGAAAACTAAAAAGAGAGGCTCCTATCTGGAAAGACCCCAACTCTGTTTCCAGGCGAAGAATGAGTTCCGGCTTTTGTTAGTTGCGGTACCACGCGTCCTCGTCCTTGTAGAAACCGACGACTCACGCATTAGTATGAGATGGAAACAGCTACTCTACATGAACTTTTTCCTTCATTCTTTTTTAATTTTTTTTTATCATACTTTTTATGGCTTTTTCTTATTCTTTACTTCTCGTTTCTGTGTTTTATGCACCCGATGGGAGTTGATAAGGACTTATCAATTGCGGCGATACTTTCTCCTCAATAAGTGATTCGAGATTTTTTCCCTCGACTTCTTTGAATTTTTTATCCGAGGAAAAAATATTTTTTCATTTTTACTGAAAGGATATTTCACCGAGTTATTTTTATATCGATATCTGTCCGTCGGACGTAATTTGAAGACTCGATACGACTATATAAATCACAAGAGTATATTAAAGAAGAAAATGAGCCTATAAGTAAAAATTTATGTTCTTTATAGAAGAAGCTTGAGGATATAATAATCAGTATATAAGGTATATATATATATATATATATATATATATATATATATATATATATACACACATACACACACACACACACACACACACATATATATATATATATATATATATATATTATATATATATATATTTTAACTGCAAACAACACAGTATAATTAATGTAAAGAACGACGCTTCTACACAAGCGTCGTTCTTTACATTAATTATACTGTGTGTTGTTTGCAGTTAAAATATATATATATGTACGACATGCGAAGCGAAGGTGCCCCCTCAGGGCATTGGTTTCTGCTCGTATGTAGGAGAATTACGACTTCTGATTAATCGAGGCCCATGGTGTAGTGGATAGCATATCTGACCGGCAATCGGAAGATCCCGGGTGGTTACCTCATTTTTCATTTGTTCGTTCTCCCTCCTCATCTTGTGCGGAACGTTCTTCTACACATGCGTCGTTCTTTATATATATATATATATATATATGGAGAGGATGCTAATAGAGTCAAGCATCATAGGCAAAGTTTATTGCCTCCAAATTGTTTATTTGTATTACTCTGGAATTTATGAACAATATATATATATATATATATATATATATATATATATATATATATATATATATATATATAGAGAGAGAGAGAGAGAGAGAGAGAGAGAGAGAGAGAGAGAGAGAGAGAGAGAGAGAGAGATAATAAAGCAATTAATACTATGTTGCAAGTAGTTTATGACTGCAATAACCGTTAAATCGTCTGGAGCAATTAAAGCCCAAATTCAACATTAACGTATTTTCCATTAAAACCTATATTTGTAGTAAATCGTCATCGTTGGAACCTCTTCAAACCCCACAAAACTGCAATATAATCGCATGGGATAAGCGCAATCCAATGCTTAGTTAAACTTCCACAAGTACATTTTACTTTGAAACTAAAAACTGAAGTGTTTAGTAAACTTATCTCATGCATAGAGTTATTAGTAGATATTCGGCCATTGAGCAAATTATCCTATAAAACTGCCCCGGATGGGAATTCCAAGGGGAGTCGTTGGGAAATAGCGTAAAATCTTCCCTCTTATAATCGCAAAGTGTACGTGTTACTAAGTGTCATAATTCACCTTAACAGCCAATTAAGAGAGACATGGCTATGGGGTTTCGCAGTGTGAATTTCACAGTCGAAAAGGGTAAAGCCGTTTGCTTCCAATTGGTGCTTTTATACTCGTAAAATTTAGCAACATTTGCATCGCTGCGACTAACTGCTCCAGAACATCGCATTATTTTGCTAATTTTGAGCGACAGACGTTTCTTACTTTATTTTAGTGACTGATATTTCTTGAAGAAATTTTAAATGTATTTAGTGATATTATTATTATTATTATTATT
>JAJOZX010001728.1:160000-207500 GCA_023014485.1 Bathynomus jamesi | reverse complement strand
AACACACATTATATTATTTCACTAATTTTTACCAGTGTTTCGACATACATTCCAAATGCTATAAAAACTAATGGTTTTTGACCCTTTGATTAACCCAACCATGTATGAAGTTCCTTCGAATTTCCTGTCTATTGACCAGCAATAAAAATCGATAGACATTACTAAAGGCGTCTTTAGATACCTGAATTAAGGGAAATTCTTAATTAAAAAAAAAGAAGGAATGAATTTAACTGCTGGCTTTAGTTCAAGAATAAGGTAACTATTTTTATACCATATAATAAAATTTAAAAAAAATTAAGGCTCATATGAAAATACAGGGTGATTCAAAAAATGTTAACACTTATATGGGAGTTTTATTTTTTATTTCCAATTTATTTGTAAACATTTTTCGTAATGCAAACAGTGTTTTATACAGTCTCTACTTGCTGTCCACGGATATCTATGCATGTATGAAAGCGGTCAAACGTTTCTTTCAGAGACCTAAGGCACATCTCTGGTGGTACTGATTGGATGACATCTATAATTAATTCTTTCCCATATAAGCGTTAACATTTTTTGTGAATAACCCTGTATATTTTAAAAATTGTTTAAATAGTCACCGTTGCATTCAATAGATATGCAATAAATTAATCTATGTGTGTATTGGAAAGTATGTATATATGCGTGTAAGCGTGTGTATGCATACATGTATGTATGGCTGTATGCATACAAACTCGCGGTAAGGTAAGATCATTCCCCAAGGATAATTACCAAACTATAATGGTTGGTGCATATAAGAAAAATTGATATCTTTCATGCAAAGTTGTTGACGCAAAATTCTCTCACCATTTATAAATGAAGATAGTGATTGGTTAAGAACGTGATTGGTTAAGAACGTGATTGGTTAAGAACGTGATTGGTTAAGAACGTGATTGGTTAAGAACGTGATTGGTTAAGAACGTGAAAGGAATCTATTTATCGATTCTTTTCTTACCTTTTCTGAAAGAATTAATTAATATTTGATTCGATTGTAATAAATTAACACCAATATTTGGAAGTAATCTGGAATTAGAAGGTTTTTGAAGTACAGTATGTGTGTTTTGAGTGTCTTTTTTTTTTAACCTCCCTCATAACAGTAAATATAACAGTAAAGTATGACTGAGGGGACCTATAGCTTTACGTGGAGTCCCAACCACGGGTCGCTATATCCAAATACTATCCAGATCCAAATACTATCGAAATACTATCCAGATCCACTTCGGTGATCGACGGGAAGCGGTGTTGCCACATAGTCAGGAAGTAACTAATATTTAAGTACAATTAAACTAGTGCTAGTTAAATATATCGTTAAATATTTCTGAATAGTAAAATGAAAAGTACTTCAGAAGAACAAGTTAGGGATAAAATTAGGGATAAAATTAGGGATAAAATGTAATACAATATTGTAGATATTGCGTGGTAAGGTCATAATTTAAAATGCAAAACTCTATGAATTGAAGTGTCTTCTCTTGAGTGTTATCAGTAAATCTCTCTCTCTCTCTCTCTCTCTCTCTTTCTCTCTCTCACTCTCTCGTTGCGTGTGTAAGCAGCTTGTGAGGCTACAGAAGCCCAATAAAATGACCCGCAATTAAAAGGAGGATGATTTATCATAATTCCTTATAGCGTTAAACTCGCCATAAGAACGGTTGACATATTTTATCACATGCAATAAAGGCACCATTCACCAAATGTTGTCCGATCTTAGGCCTAAATAAAATGAAGGCAAAAATAATAGGCCTATAAGGCTTTAAAAACAGGCAGGAAATGACGGGACGCTTTTAGAAATACATAGCTTCTATACATAGGTTCTATCGTCCGTGTGCGTGAAAAAATTATATAGAAACTTTTCCCTCCTTTATATATGAGGCCTACATTGGTCGTATGGCAGCTACGTCTGATTATATAAAGCCTATATAAGCCCTATGTCCGATGTGTTGGCCTGATAATGAGTTGTATTTCTTTTATGGGTTTTGTTTATCGCTTTTTTCACAAAATAAATATAAATATAAAATAAATATAAATAAATATAAAATAAATAGAAATATATATAAAATTTTATAAATAAAATTAATACAATATATATATTTTTAACTTATTTTGAACTGTTTATTTACTTGTTATAAATTAATTTATTCTTAATGTTTGATAAACCCCGGAAAAAGTTGTGTTTTACTAACCGTACGAAAGTCACCAGGTCTTATGGTTATAGAAATGCAGTAAAATATAAGATAAGTAAAAAGTATTAAAAATTTAATGTAAAAACAAAAAATATTAAAAATATAATATAAAAACCAAAAGACTTTTTAAAATATAATGTAAAAACCAATTAAATATTAAAAATATAATATTAAAACCAAAAGAATTCTTGAAATATAATGTAAAAAGCAAAAAGAAATAAAAATGTAATGTAAAAACCAATGAAATACTAAAAATATAATATAAAAAGCAATAAAACATTAAAAATATAATGTAAAAACCAAAAAGAAATAAAAATATAATGTTAAAACCAATAAAACATTAAAAATATAATGTAAAAACCAAAAAGAAATAAAATATAATGTTAAAACCAATAAAATATTAAAAGTATAATGTAAAAACCTAAAAGAAATAAAAATATAATGTAAAAACCAATAAAACATTAAAAATATATTGTAAAAAACCAAAAAAGATATTAAATATTTATATGAAAGTATTGAACAATAGTAGATAGATTTTACAATCCTTCAGATACTAAAACTATTCTTCAATAAATAACTTTTTTCCAAAAAAAGAAAATCAAAAAGAATTGACCGAATAAATCCATGTCATCCATCAAGGAATTTTGACATCCACTCGACATCCAACGTGGATGACCAGCGGAGCACCCATTTAAAGATAATCCAAGGAAAAATTTCCAAAGAGGTCTGAGCGAGTTTAAGAGTTCTTGAGACTCTTTGAGTTTCAGAGTTTTATGGATTTTTTGATTTCTGCGAGAGAATTTCGGATTTTGTTTTCATTCTTAAAATTTTCGATTTTTCTGAGTTTTATAAATCAGGAAATTATAGAATTTGCGACATTTCTGGGAGCTTTTTGGGGGAGGAAGGGGGAGGGGCGGGGAGGAAGTCCTGAGAGTTTTCATGTTTGGAAAAATTTTAAATGTTACTTGAGAAGAAAATTTAGGGAATTTTTTTCTCTTTTTTTTTCCGAGTTTTTTGAATGTTCTCAGAAATTTTGGAAATTTAAATTTCTCATTTTTTTCACTTTCTTGAACTTAAAGGCTATAATTGTTTCCCATTCCTTAATAGGATTACGAGGATTAAAAGATCAACGAGATTAATAGAAGATCAATCAGGTCAGTAGAGGACTTTATGAAGTGGTGGGGGTTTATATCAATTATACACTCTTCGGGGGTTTATGTGGATTTTAAAAGTGACTTAATACACACACACACACACACACACATATATATATATATATATATATATATATATATATCACCTTTACATCAATATAATACAGTAATGATGAATAAATGTCGATGAATTAACCTTTTATTATCGAAACGACACTAACCTAGCAATTTCGAAACAGTAATCTAAATTACAAATTTCTATATTTATATCGATATCGAAATGGGGTCGAAAATGAGTACTGATGTAAATTAATTTTTCAGTAGATACAGAAACAACTTAATATTCTCATCTTTTAGGAAAATACATTTTGTAAATGCTGATTGTACTTTATTTTATTAACATATTGTTGCATATGTTAATAACAAATAGAATTATTAAGACAGTGGAATTTTGTATAGAATGAAATGTGTAAGTTTTTACTTTATTTCATTATTTAGATCTGTTAAAAAAAGTGCTAAGTTATACCTAAATTCCACCTTTTGAGATCCTTGAAAATCCTTGAAATCCTTGAAATCTTTGGTTGTTGGTTTTCATCACTTCGAGGATTAAAAACTATCCCTGTAATAAGGTGCCTCGTTTCTTTATATATAATTTAGCGTGTGTTTCACTTCGTAAGGCAAAAGTCCATTTCATAACAAAGGTCATTTTATAACTTTAAAATTGTGGAAGTATGGAATATGTTAATCGGTATAGACTTTCCTGCTCAACTAATTGTACGAACTCGATCTCATCAACACGCAATTCGAGTTGATGAAACATAAAGTATTTCATCTCAAACAAACCAATAATTAACCCAATCCACCAAATCAACCATCAGAGATGATCTTCAAATAACCATCTATTGTGATACAATTCTTTTAGTATATTGACAACTTAAGCAACAACAGTCTTACAGACTTTCACAAAATATACAACCATTCCATATACTTTAAAAAAAAAGTTCCACAAGGTGATTATTCACCTTCATGTATATTTTAATCAATAACTCAATGATTTACATTCGCAACAGTACACAACAAAAGTTTACATTTTTGAAAAAGTAATTTTTTTATAATGAACACATTTGCATGACAGTGAAATTAATACAAAATTCTTTTAGTCTTAATATTAATGTAAAATATATACTTCTCGTACAATGACATAATTAAATAAACAACTTAATGTCCATTCAAAAACTTATAGACTCAAATCATTAAATATAATTAGTTAAATTGTAAATAACCACTAGTAATAATAATAATAATAATAATAATAATAATAATAATTCACAGGCCTGCGATGGTTTTGTTGTCCGAAATATTTTATCACTTATATAATAATTTTTGCATGCTGATTCCGGAAATAATATTTTGTGAAAAATCTGTACGTGATGGCGAAAAATGAATGTCATATTTCATATTACATATGTAAGTAATTTCCATTAAAATTGACTCAATTAAATTTTGATTAAAAACTACTGCCTATAAATGCTTCCAGATCAGAAGTGATGTCATAGCGTCTTCTAGAACATTCGAGAAACGCACCGCTAGTATATAAGTGATTGACAAGCCACGAGATGAGTCAGTCTGTCTAGTGCGTGCGAGGTTATAGTTCTTTATTATTCAAAGGTGCGCGGTGACTATATTTCTCGTTTGAAATTTGTTTATTTGTCGCTATGGCAACCAGAGGGGCTGTAAATAACCCAAACATTTTCTGTTATATTTGTGGAAAATTTACTGTGAAAAAACAAAGGTGAGATATTACAGACTTCGTCAAGAAAGCATACTATGCGTGCTTCGGAATGAAACTTGGGGATCAAGACAAATGATGGGCTCCACATAAAGTTTGCAGTGTTTGTGTTGAACAACTTAGTCTATGGAGTAAAGGTAAAAAGGATTCTTTGCCTTTTGGGATTCCAATAGTCTGGCGTGAGCCAAGAAATCACAGCAATGACTGCTATTTTCGTTCATGTAACGTGCAAGGCTACAATACTAAAAATAAAAAGGAAATTTCTTATCCAAACTTTCAGTCTGCTATAAGACCTGTTGCTCATGGACCTGGTATACTTGTACCGACTAAACCAAATACTCCTGATATAACTTCATCTGATTCGGTGTCTGATGACGATGGAAACGATGATATTGATTGTTTTCAAACCGAAACATCTGGTGAACCCGAATTGTTTACACAAAGTGAATTTAATGATTTGGTAAGAGATTTGTGTCTCCCGAAGGATTCTTCAGAGATTTTAGGATCCAGACTTTGTGCAAAGAACTTGCTTTCTCTCAGGACGTCATTTTACTGGTACAGAAATCGAGAAAAAGAATTCATCCAATATTTTTCTTAAGAAAATTCACTGGCGTATTGCAACATTGTTTCGGAACTAATACTTAAGCTAGGCGCTGCAGTCTATGACCCAAATGAGTGGAGACTTTCCAATGATTCCTCTAAAAGAAGTCTAAAAGGCGTCCTCCTTCACAACGGTAACTTGTATGTATCCGTTCCTGTGGCTCATTCGGTTCACTTGAAGGAAACGTACGAAAATCTTGAACTTCTTCTAGCTAAGGTTAAATACAAAGAACACGGTTGGCTACTTTGTGGAGACTCAAAAGTGATTTGTATGTTGTTAGGTCAGCAACCAGGTTATACGAAGCTTCCATGTTTTTTGTGTGAATGGGATAGCCGAGCAAGAACTCAGCACTGGATAAAAAAGGAATGGCCACGCAGAATCAACCTGACACCAGGTTCTAAAAACATTCAACGCGAAAGTTTGGTTGACACGAAGAAAGTCCTTTTACCTCCGCTTCACATAAAATTGGGCTTGATAAAGCAATTTGTTAAGACCATGGACGAAAATGGAGATTGTTTTAAGTATCTGTGTGGTAAATTCCCAACTCTTTTGGAAGCAAAATTGAAAGAAGGAATTTTCGTTGGCCCCAGATTAGAAAACTGACTTTGGATGAACACTTTGAAAGAACAATGAACAATCTTGAAAAAGACGTGGATTACTTTTAAGGATGTTATCAGCAAATTTTTAGGGAAGAACAAGGACCCAAATTACCAAAACATTGTGAACAACATGCTAAATAAGTTCAAAGAATTGGGTTGTAATGTGAGTTTAAAATTACATTTCTTACATTCACACTTGGATTACTTCCCTGAGAATGTCGGAGCACTCAGCGAAGAACAAGGAGAACGGTTTCACCAAGATATCAAAGAAATGGAGAAGAGATATCGGGGAAGGTGGGACATCAGCATGATGACTGATCACTGCTGGATGTTGAAACGGGATCCTCCAGAATTATTACATAAAAGAAAAGGAACAACGCGTACATTCGAGACTAAAAGGCATAGATCTCACAAGAAAACTCGGGACAAATAAAGATGAATATGTAATTGACGTTAATAGTCTTCTTTCTTTTCAAAGTTGTTTGCATTTGTAATTAGTATAACAAAGCGAAATAGGTACCTAATCTAAATTGAAATAAATAATATTTATTTATGTTGTTGTTTTTTTCTTTCCAGTTTGCAGAAAATCCTTACGTGATAGAAAACAATGGACACCGTATTCGAAATCAGCGTAGTTAAATTATATAAAATCAGTTATTAGTAAGAAAACTACTCCAACAAAGTTCTCATTCGCAGGCCTGTGACAATCAATGAAGTGGGGCCAGAAACTGGCACAGCGCTCAGGCCAACTAATATGGCCAATTGAGTTAACTAATATATTGTTATTACCAACACCATCGAAAGCCGAACCCCCGATCTCGGTGTCTTCACTTCGTTTATAGAGAAAAGGTTACCCACTGAGCTACGGACGCTAACCAGTAACTACTGATGAGGGGAAAATGTACTGAAATGTCTATTAATATTTAAACTGGAAAAAACAAAATTAAAAACGTTGAGATTTGGTTTCCCGCTTTATAATAAAATTAAGATTCCATAATGGCCAATAAAAAATAGAGTAACATGTATTGGTTATGGGATAGATTTGATTTCATGGAAGTCATGTTTTATTCATATAAATTTTAAGGTTCAGACATGATAAAATAAGCTGGAACCAATATATTACGCTCTGAAAAGAATCATAGGAACATATATATATATATATATATACAGTATATACACACACACACACACACACACACACACACCTTTGGTTAGCTTCCGCCCGAATTGTTCATTCTGACGAAGGTCAAGCTTTTCACTCCACCTTAGACCTACAGTTTAACGTGGAATCCGAACCACGCCCCATCAGCAGCCCAGCGTCTTAACCACTAGGCCACCTAGGGTACCCATTTATCTACCAACCACTTTCTTTATTGTGTGGAAGGATGAACAGCTGAGTTTTGCTGCACGCCGGCTGCCGTCGGGTCTCGAACCCGGGGCCGATGGATTCGTAGTCAGCGACGCTAACCACTACACCACCGAGGTGTGTGTGTGTGTGAGAGAGAGAGAGAGAGAGAGAGAGAGAGAGAGAGAGAGAGAGAGAGAGAGATATTCTTATTTGGGAAAGGGGATCTGGAAGTAGGAATTAGGGCTAGGAGTGAATACAAAATTAATATTGGTTAGGTGTTACTGGAACCCTTTCCTCAATGGATTTAAGCGCCATTTGTATAAAGGGTGGAAAACCATTATAATCGTTTGTAAATTATTCCAAATTGCAGGTCTGCAATCGTCATCTTGAACGAAACAAGTTTGAGACAATTTCTCGGAAACATTTTTTCACAAGTGGTTCACCACTTGCGTCCCCTCCGTTGAGTTAAAGGTTTTCATTCATTAAATTGAATTACAGTTAAAAAACCCGGATCTTTTCCGTTTGGGGGCTAGCAGCGAATTTTAATGAAAATCGGTATACTAATGTAGTTTTGGTCACTGATTTCAAAAGTATCTTTCTTTTTTTGGAGAAATGAAAAACAAACATATTAGAGCACTTTAAATAATTAATGTGTTTTTAACGAAAATATCATGACTTAACCTAACCAGTCGTCAAGGGCGTACAGTTGACCTAACCGGGCATTCAATTGACCTAATTTGGCATTAATTCTTGATTTTTTCTGCTACTTTTACAGATCTGCCGGGATCCTTCAAAAAACGTATTCTTCGTAAAGTTGCACTTTTTACCGTTTGACCGACGCTTTTGGCAACGAAAGAATTGGGTATTTTTATGAAAGGAACACACTTTCCCACACTTAGAGCACTTTTTCATAAACAGTAGCAGTTTGTGACTCTGACTAAGTTTAACATAATCCTCTGTGACTAGTTTAAGCTAGTTAAAACACATATTAATTATTTAAAGTGCTCTAATATGTTTGTTTTTCATTTCTCCAAAAAAAGAAAGTTATTTTTGAAATCAGTGACCAAAACTACATTATTATACCAATTTTCATTAAAATTCGCTGCTAGCCCCCAAACGGAAAAGACCCAAAAAACCCTCAATAAAATAATTAATTAAAGGTTTTCATTCATTAAAATGAGTTACAGTTAAAAAACCCTTAATAATTAAAGGTTTTCATTCATTGAGTTACAGTTAAAAAACCCTAATAATTAAAGTTTTTCATTCATTAAATTGACTTACAGTTAAAGAAAATTTTAATTTCTGAAACATTTTTTATTTTAATATGTATACGATCAAAGTATGCGTGATGTACAGTGATGTAAATTTTCATTATTTTGTGCAACTTATTTTTCAATTATGGTGAGTGGTGACTCCGTGCACATTTATCTCTCCATGCAACTATCTGCCTGCGTAAACAGGTAGACAGTTTTCAGAATTGAAATCGGAGACACTGTACTGGACCTTGATAATCGGAGACACTAGCACCGAACCTTATAACATTTTTGCACTGTGAAAACAAATTTATTTAATGGGACTTTAAAGTACCTCATAAAAATTTAAGTGTATGATACAAAAATATACAAATGGAACTTTACAGTACCTCATAAAAATTGAAGTGTATGATACAAAAATATAAAAATGGGACTTTACAGTACCTCATAAAAATTTAAGTGTATTCTACAAAAATATACAAATGGAACTTTACAGTACCTCATAAAAATTTAAGTGTATGATACAAAAATATACAAATGGAACTTTACAGTACCTCATAAAAATTTAAGTGTATGATACAAAAATATACAAATGGAACTTTACAGTACCTCATAAAAATTTAAGTGTATGATACAAAAATATACAAATGGAACTTTACAGTACCTCATAAAAATTTAAGTGTATGATACAAAAATATACAAATGGAACTTTACAGTACCTCATAAAAATTTAAGTGTATGATACAAAATATACAAATGGAACTTTACAGTACCTCATAAAAATTTAAGTGTATGATACAAAAATATACAAATGGAACTTTACAGTACCTCATAAAAATTTAAGTGTATGATACAAAAATATACAAATGGAACTTTACAGTACCTCATAAAAATTTAAGTGTATGATACAAAAATATACAAATGGAACTTTACAGTACCTCATAAAAATTTAAGTGTATGATACAAAAATATACAAATGGAACTTTACAGTACCTCATAAAAATTTAAGTGTATGATACAAAAATATACAAATGGAACTTTACAGTACCTCATAAAAATTGAAGTGTATGATACAAAAATATAAAAATGGAACTTTACAGTACCTCATACAAATTTAAGTGTATGATACAAAAATATACAAATGGAACTTTACAGTACCTCATAAAAATTTAAGTGTATGATACAAAAATATACAAATGGAACTTTACAGTACCTCATAAAAATTTAAGTGTATGATACAAAAATATACAAATGGAACTTTACAGTACCTCATACAAATTTAAGTGTATGATACAAAAATATACAAATGGAACTTTACAGTACCTCATAAAAATTGAAGTGTATGATACAAAAATATAAAAATGGGACTTTACAGTACCTCATAAAAATTTAAGTGTATGATACAAAAATATACAAATGGAACTTTACAGTACCTCATAAAAATTTAAGTGTATGATACAAAAATATACAAATGGAACTTTACAGTACCTCATAAAAATTTAAGTGTATGATACAAAAATATACAAATGGAACTTTACAGTACCTCATAAAAATTTAAGTGTATGATACAAAAATATACAAATGGGACTTTACAGTACCTCATAAAATTTAAGTGTATGATACAAAAATATACAAATGGAACTTTACAGTACCTCATAAAAATTGAAGTGTATGATACAAAAATATACAAATGGGACTTTACAGTACCTCATAAAAATTTAAGTGTATGATACAAAAATATACAAATGGAACTTTACAGTACCTCATAAATATTTAAGTGTATGATACAAAAATATACAAATGGAACTTTACAGTACCTCATAAAAATTCAAGTGTATGATACAAAAATATACAAATGGAACTTTACAGTACCTCATAAAAATTTAAGTATATGATACAAAAATATACAAATGGAACTTTACAGTACCTCATAAAAATTTAAGTATATGATACAAAAATATACAAATGGAACTTTACAGTACCTCATAAAAATTTAAGTGTATGATACAAAAATATACAAACAAGAAAAAAAAAAAATAATCAGATGTAATAATAAAAACTAAAAAAAATATTTTCCACTAAAAAATATGAAGAAACATTTTTTTTCTACATTTTTAACCAAATTTATTATTAAAATAAAACAAAAAGTCTAAAAATCCGACGTTCAACTTTATTTCCTTCTGATTTTGGCTTGATTAAGTTAATTGGGTTAAAACACGCGATTCTTCCGTTTTGTATTCTGCGTTAGTTTGGAAATTAGATGTTTTTTAACATGTTATAACATTTTTTTGCTTATTAGATTGTTATGATGAGGGTTATATGGTAAATAATGACTGGTTAACATCAAACCATGTTGTATTAATAAAATAATGTAGAGGGGAAAATTATTTGTATATAAATACTGATCGATGGAGTTTATTACAAACTTCTAATTTACATTTTATTTACTTCAGTTTCAAATACACGAAATCAGTCGATTTGCTTAACTATTACATACACTTAGAACTAAAATCTTCTTGATTTAGGTGGAATAACTTCTTTTTGAGGGTACATTCTAAGGAAAGTTTTTTCACCCCCCCCCCCCCCACTGCTTTTGGGTATCAAAACTTCTTGTTAGATGATATATCATAATTTCATGTTGTAATGATACATAACTTCTTTAGATAGAAGAAATGGTCTTCGAAACTTCTTTTTGTTTTTCGTACATATATATATACGTATATATATTTTTTTTTCTAATAATCGTATAGGTTATATATAGATATAAGATATATTTCGTCCATTTGGCAATTCATAATGGAACAAATTTATAAACGAATTATCTATTCAGATTTGCAGCATTTATGTCAATCACTTTTTTAAAATTCAGAATTTACAATTTTACGGCCGCCGATTTCAAAGATTAAATTTAAATTTGATTATTCTAAAGCACGTTTTCAGAAAATAATTTCATAAAATTTAAAAAAAAAATGGCACACAAACACGTGTGTATGTCTGTCTGTGTGTGTGTGTGTGTATCTTGTGTCATATCTTATACCCTGTTCACGTTGAAGAAACGTAAACTAGTTTAATTATGAGAAGTGTGTATATATATATATATATATATATATATATACACACACAGGGTGTTTCAGGAGGAAAGGTCAATACTTCGGGAGGTGATAGTATCGGTCATTGTGAGAAAAAAAGTTCATATGAACATGTGTCTAATTCTGAATGGTTACGGAGAGAGAGCTGTTTGAATCTGATGCGCGCGCAACTCTTCCTCCCCCTTCCTTCCCCTATAACCTTGAACCATGTAAGCTGTAATGTAAGCATGTAACATAAGCCAATCGACAGCTGACTGTTGTGAGTGACATTGTTTAGTGTTTGAAGCAGTGTTAAGAATGCCACACACCCTTCACACATGCCGAATATGCAGATATGGTGTATGTCTACGGTTTTTGCGATGGAAATGCAACAGCTGCTGTTGCAGAATACCGTCGACGGTTTCCGAACCGCAGAATTCTGGATCGAAGTGTGTTTACCAAGGTTTTCAACACATTGCGTGAGATTGGTACACTTCTCAGCGCTCATATTTCATCTGAACGTGAAGGTCAACAAGATGTGGATGAAGTGGAAAACATTCTTCAGTTGGTAGAGCGTAGTCCTTCTACTAGCTCACGAAGAATTTCTACACGTCTCGGTGTACCACACACGAGAGTATGGCGAACATTACGTGAGGAAGGCTTGCATCCATATCATGTACAGCGTGTACACACCTTCAATCAGGAGACGCTGCCATGCGACTGGAATTTTGTCATTGGGTAAATGCTAATCGCCGATTGCTTTGATTAATACTGTTCACCGATGAAGCTACTTTCACCCGTGACGGTATCAACAACACTCGTAATTCTCATCGGTGGTCAGACTAAAATCCAAATGCCACTGTGGAAACAAATTGTCAACATCGCTTCTCTGCCAATGTGTGGTGCGGTATCATCGATGATCAGCTGATTGGCCCTGTTACTTTAGAGAATCGTCTTACAGGACAAAGTTACCTAGAATTTCTGCAAAATGAATTGCCAGGACTATTGGAGGATGTTCCTTTGGCTACACGCGCTGGTATGTACTTTCAGCATGACGGAGCTCCTCCACATTCTACCCGTCTGGTGATGCAATACCTAAATCAAACTTTCCCTGGTCGATGGATTGGCCGCGGTGGTCCCATTCAATGGCCACCAAGGTCTCCAGACCTCTCTCCATTAGATTATTGTTTGTGAGGGTAGATGAAAAGTTAAGTTTACAAAAGAAAGGTGGATACACGAGACGAATTGCTCGCGCGCATTTTGGATGCTGCTGCCCGCATAAAGGAACGTCAAGATCAACTCAGACGAACAACACGCGATCTTCGCACACGAGTCGCAAAGTGCATTGAGGTTGGCGGTGGGATTTTCGAAAACGTATTGTAAACTGTAACAAATTTGTCATTTCTGTATCTGATACCATTCAAAATGCCAATGTTTAAACATTAAATGTTAGAAACAGTAATTGGTTTCTCTTTCTTGATTACCATTAACAATGCTTTTGTATTTGTAGATTCAAACAGCTTTATCTCCGTAACCATTCAGAATTAGACACATGTCCATATGAACTCTTTTTTTCACAATGACCGATACTATCACCTCCCGAAGTATTGACCTTTCCTCCTGAAACACCCTGTGTGTGTGTGTGTATATATATATATATAAAATGCGCCTCGGTGGTATAGTGGTTAGCATCACTGAGTACGAATCCATCGGCACCGGGGTCGAGACCAGGTGACAGCAGCCGGCGCCCAGCAAAACCCAGCTGTTCATCCTTCCACACAATAAAGAAAGTGGTTGGTAGATAAATGGGTACGCTGGGTAGCTATGGAAAACTATACATGTTTACAATATGGTATTGTATGTGGTACCCTTATTTCGTAATTAAATATAAATTATTAATTAATTGAATTAAATATCTACAAAATTGCCTCAGGATTGGCGACATAGCTTAGGAATGAAAATAATTGCCATACATACACAGAACCCATATGTAGGCATCGGGCCTGCATAACAAGAAAACCAAATTTATTTCGTGTTCAACATTTTTCATTGCTGACTCGTGAAAATTACATCGAGAGAAGAGTCAACGAACTTTGAAGAATCAGCAGATTCCTAGCGATATATTATATTATACTGGCGACACTCTGAGCTGCTTATGTTACAGCGATGCTTTAAGCAAGGAAGATGTACTTTATCTTCCTATAAGTTCTGTGTGAAATCCTCTTAATATAAAACCTAATAACTATAAAAAGGATAGGCCTATTCTTTCAGGTATTTAATTAAATAGTGACTGCCTATATTAGTTACATCAAATCAACTCATTGTGTAACTCCATCGTACCACGGGCCTACATTGCAAAAGATCGTTGCGCCCTACATCGAAAGAGAAGCGAGGCCCAACGAAATAATAAGGTAAGGCAATTCCTTTCTTTACCATTAGGCAGCGCAAATACTGAAGGCAAATAAACATAGAGGTCCTTTAACCCTTTAATCCCTGATTTTTTGTAGGGTTAAGTTATGAATGCTTGTATTTGAAACGTTAGAAATTTGTACCTTCAGTCCTTAAAGGGTTAAAGACCTACATATACATAACTCTCTAACGAAAAAACGTAGGGCTTTTGTCGTTAACTCTCCACTGTGATCTGCTGGAAATTTCCAACGGATGAGGGTATCAGGCAATCAACCCATAGCCCTATATAGTTTTTTCATAGTAGCCTAGTAGTTAAGACGCTGGGCTGCTGGTGGGGCGTAGTTCGGATTCCACGTTAAACTGTAGGTCTAAGGTGGAGTGAAAAGCTTGACCTTCGTCAGAATGAACAATTCGAGCGGAAGCTAGTCAAAGGTTAACCAAAGGTGTGTATATAGTTTACAACTCAGAATGGTCCCCTGTGAAACTTTTATGTTACACACAGACCGTGCATGGAATAAGGAACTCTTCTGGGAAAATTAAATCCACTATAGTCCGAATAAGTAATGGTAAATGACAAACACTATAGTTTTTATTTTTCATCGTGAAAGCCCAACGTTACCAACGGATCAATGGCAAAGAGGACCCAAAATATAGCTTCCCTCAACAGCTATGTGTTGAGCAGATGTCCCAGCTTTGGGACAAGGTCTAGGGTTTAAAGCTGCCTAGCCTGCTACATTCAGACCCCCAATACACGCAAGAAATTCGTTGCATTCACGTTGGATTGAATACATCAAACAATAAAGGGGTAACTATTGTATTTTAAGCCAAAAAACAAAACTTAAACCTCAACCGGAAAACTTGAGCATCCACTTTTCAAGGCACTTCAAATACAATACTTACTCCTTTTTCTATGATGTATTCAATCCGACGTGAATACAACGATACAACGAGTTTCTCGCGTGTAATGGGGGTCTGCATGTAGCGGGCTAGGCAGCTTTAAACCATAGACCCTGTCCCAAAGCTGGGTTCTATCTGCTTAGCAGATAGGTGGTAGGGGAAGGTATATTTTGGGCCACTTTGCCAGTGACCCGTTGCCCACGTTGAATTTTCATCATGAAAAACGAAAAACCATAGTATTTGTCACTTATCATTATTATTCGGACTACAGTGGATTTAATTTTCCCAGAAGAGTTTCTTGTTCCATGCACGGTCTGTGTGTAACATATTTACTGTATACTAGCAAGCGACCCGGCGTTGCCCGGGTGGAAGTTGAACGTTATATATATACAGTATATGGGATGAATTTCACAATTAAACACGTGATATGAATGAATGATGCAAATCCACAAGGAAAAGGGAAAATGATTCCAAGGCCTTTCGTGTATTCAGAAGTACACCTCGTCCGGTTAGGGGATTCCCTGACGAGGTGTACTTCTGAATACACGAAAAGCCTTGGAATAATTTTTCTTTTTCCTTGTGGGTTTGTATCATATATATATATATATATATATATATATATATATATATATTAGTGGTGGACCGGATATCCGCATCATTTTAACATCTGCATCCGCATTTCTGACTGCGGATGTTATGCGGATATTACCTCTAATAAATTATGCAATTTACAATTAAATTAGCTTATAAAGTAGCTTATAAGGCCCATTCATGCACATTTCATGTAAAGCATTAATTATTAATGAACAAACAAATGTATAAACCTCAAAATATAAATACCTGGTAACACAGAAAATTGAATGAAACTTGTTTCATTGAATTTTCTGTGGCTGAAACTCTTGAGAAAGTTATTATTTTTATCATAATGAAAACATTAATATTAATTTTCATTCTTATGCATTGCCTGCCGTAATAGTAATGTCACGAAATTTGAAAAATTATGTCATATATTCATAATTCTATATTATATTGATAGATTAACTAAATATTCGCATCCGCATCCGCAGATATTGCAATTAGAGATCCGCATCCGCATCCGCAGATGTTGAAAACTGACATCCGGTCCACCACTAATATATATATATATATATATACTGTATATATGCCCGGTTAGGTTAATTGAATGCCCGGGTAGGTTAATTGAATGCCCGGTTAGGTTAATTGTACGTCTTTGACGATTGGTTAGGTTAAGTCGTGATATTTTCGTTAGTTTTAACGAAAATATCACGACTTAACCTAACTAATCATCAAGGGCGTACAGTTGACTTAACCGGGCACTCAATTAACCTAACCGGGCATTCAATAATTTTACCGTAGGTTTCGATATATATATATATATACTTAGGGATTGTAATGACTGATGATGCGAAATTTGGAACACAAAATAAGATAGCAGTAAACACAGAAAAAAAAAAATTAAATGATAACCAACATGGGTTTCGGTCAGGCAGATCATGTCTATCACAACTAATGGAACACTACAACACCATTACTGATGCACTGGAAAGTAATGAAAACTATGATGTAATATACACAGACTTTGCCAAAGCGTTCGACAAGTGTGACCATGGAATCATAATACATAAACTGAAGTATATGGGAATAACAGGAAAAGTAGGGAAATGGATATATAATTTCCTTAGTGAGCGGCGGCAAATCGTTACAGTACAAGGAGCATCTTCATCAGAATCAGAGGTCCTCAACTCAAAACCACAAGGAACAGTATTACCTCCACTACTCTTCATAATCATGCTAACTGACATATATGAGGACGTTATCAGAGACAGCGCAGTAACATCCTTTGTCGATGACACAAAGATCAGTAGAAAAATAAGAAACCCAGAAGATATAGGATATCTACAAACAGACATGAACAGAATCTACAAATGGACGGAAGACAACAATATGAAGTTTGACACTGAGAAATTTCAGCGGTTACGGTACGAAAAAAGAGAGGACCTAAAATCCATGGAATATTATACCCCAATATGATAATAAAAACCCACTCTAATAGACAGAGTTTATTTCCACAACAGTTTCGATGCCCACTGGCATCCTCTTCGGGTGGATACAGAAAAACGAATGAACCAGTGGGCATCGAAACTGTTGTGGAAATAAACTCTGTCTATTAGAGTGGGTTTTTATTATCATATTTTGACCTTCACGTAGAAAAGTGAAGTTTTTTGCATTTATTATACCCCAAATGGACAGGAAATTCAGAGAAATTCTAAAGCAAAAGACTTCGGGGTTGTAATGAGTGATGATGCGAAATTTGAAACACAAAATAAGATATCAGTAAACAGAGCAAAGACGTAACTGGGCAAATACTGAGAATCTTTAAACCGAGGGATAGGAATATAATGATTCCTCTACTGAAAACACTGATCATACCCAAATTGAAATACTGTTCGGTCCTGACATGTCCATATAAAAAAGAAGACATAAGACAACTGGAAGGGATTCAGAGAAGCTTCACAGCCAAGATCAAAGGGTGCAAAGAACTAATTTACTGGGAAAGGTTACGCGAATTAAACCTATGTTCACTGGAAAGGAGGAGAGAGACACACACCATTATTATACTTGGAAAATAATGGAGAAACTAGTCCCTAATCTTACTCTGAACCCTGTAACTCCCCAAACAACAGTGGAAAGTAGAAAAGGAAGACTGTGTCATGTTCCCAAATTGAAGGCTAGACAGGGAACATCCTTAACCCTGAAAGAAAATAGTTTTGTTGTGAGAGGACCAAAACTGTTTAATCAGTTGCCCAAAGACCTAAGGAACACGAATGGTGTTGCAATGAACATATTCAAAAGAAGATTAGACGCCTGGCTCAGAACAATCCCCGATGAGCCGGGCGTACCTGGGTATGTGGAGTGGAGAGTACAAGAAACCAATTCACTACTTCACCAGGCCAATATATATATATATATAATAATATATATATATATATATACACACACATATATATATTACACACACATATATATATATATATATATATATATATATATATATATATATATATATATATATAAAACCTCGGAGGCCGACGCCACATAGCTTATGTTCTTTATATTATATATATATATATATATATATATATATATATATATATATATATATGCTAGAGCTGCGCCCATTTTATGTCACTATCTTTTATGACGTGTCTATGATGTTACTATCTTTCAACCAATCCGGAATACAGATGCCTCCAGCGGCCTCAGATGACCTTGGAGGCCGACGCCACATAGCCTATGTCCTTCCTCGGCCTCAGTTACAACTATCCCCCAAATCTCATCCAAATCAGGCTAGTGGTTTGGCCGGCCATAAGAAACCAGAATAAAGAAAGAAAAGAAAGAAAATAAAGAAAGTTCGCAGGCAATTCGACCGTCACAAACATTAGTATAGATACAGAGGGACAGAGAGAGGAAAAACTACAATAATAGCCAGGGCCGCCGAGAGCTGCTCCGGGCCGCGGGGAAGGATTGGTATATGGGCCACCCTGTTTACTCAGTATTTGATTACGAATGTTTTTTGTGTACATAACAAGCAAATTGATTATATGTCCAAGTCACTATTCAAAACATACACCTTTCCTTTCAACCTTTCAAATGTTCCGCGCTATGATTCCTCATTTCACGAAGGTCAAGCTTGTCGCCCCTCCTCTCGAGTTGGCCTGGTGAAGTAGTGAGTTGGTTTCTTGTACTATCCACCTCACATACCCAGGTACTCCCGGCTCATCGTGGATTGTTCTGAGCCATGCGTCTAATCTTCTTTGAAGATGTCCACTGCAATACCACTCGTGTTCTTAGGTCTTTGGGCAGCTGATTAAACAGTTTTAGTTCTCTCACAACAAAACTACTTCTTTCAGGGTTAAGGATGTTCCCTATCTAGACTTTAATTTGAGAACACGACACAGTCTTCCTTTTCTACTTTCCACTGTTGTTTGGGGAGTTACAGGGTTCAGAGTAAGATTAGGGACTAGTTTCTTCATTATTTTCCAAGTGTAAATAACGGTGTATCTCTCTCTCTTCCTTTCCAGTGAATATAGGTTTAATTCGCGTGACTTTTCCCAGTAATTTAGTTCTTTGCACCCCTTGATCTTGGCTGTGAAGCTCCTCTGAATCCCTTCTAGTTGTCTTATGTCTTCTTTTTTATATGGGCATGTTAGGACTGAGCAGTATTTCAATTTGGGTATGATCAATGTTTTCAGTAGGGAATCATTACATTCCTATCCCTTCGTTAAAGATTCTCAGTATATGCCCAGTTACTCTCTTTGCTCTGTTCACTGCTATTTTATTTTGTGTTTCAAATTTCGCATCATCAGTCATTACAACCCCTAAGTCTTTTGCTTTAGAATTTCTCTGAATTTCTTGTCTATCTAGGGTATAATATTCCATGGATTTTAGGTCCTCTCTTTTTCCGTACCGTAACAGCTGAAATTTCTCAGTGTTAAACTTCATATTGTTGTCTTCCGTCCACTTGTAGATTCTGTTCATGTCTGTTTGTAGAGATCCTATATCTTCTGGGTTTCTTATTTTTCTACTGATCTTTGTGTCATCGACAAAGGATGTTACTGTGCTGTCTCTGGTAACGTCCTCATATATGTCAGTTAGCATGATTATGAAGAGTAGTGGAGCTAATACTGTTCCTTGTGGTATTGAGTTGAGGACCTCTGATTCTGATGAAGAGGCTCCTTGTACTGTAACGACTTGCCGCCGCTCACTAAGGAAATTATATATCCATTTCCCTACGTTTCCTGTTATTCCCATATATTTCAGTTTCTGTATTATGATTCCATGGTCACACTTGTCGAACGCTTTAGCAAAGTCTGTGTATATTACATCATAGTTTTCATTACTTTCAAGTGCATCAATAATGTTGTTGTAGGCATGATAGGCATGATCTGCCTGATCGAAACCCATGTTGGTTATCATTTAATTTTTTCTGAGTTTCCAAAAAAGCCATAGATTTTCTGTCTAATTATTCTTTCAAATATTTTAGTGAGATGAGATATAAGCGACACTGGCCTATAGTTTTTGGCTTCGGATCGATCTCCTCCTTTATATACTGGGACTATGTTCGCGCTCTTCAGGATGCCCGGTATTTCTCCCTTTTCTAGTGATCGTCTCCATATCCAATATAGGGGATCAGCGACTGCATTCTTGCAGTTTTTGATCAGTGTGGCATTCCATTTGTCCGGTCCTGCCTCTGAGTGTGCTTTTAGTTTCCCTATAGCTTGTGTAATATCATCTGTTGTAAAGGCGAAGTCCGTTTGTTCAAAGAACCCGTTTCTATCGCATATCAGTTTGTCAGTTTTTGGGATACTGAAAGATGATTCGTACTGAGCTCTTAATATTTCGGATACTTCTGTTAGAACATCAGATAAAGCACTGTCTTCGTTTTTCAAAGGTCCAATAGTCGCATGGTTTTTCGACTCCCTTTTCGCAAAATTATAGAAGTACTTTGAGTTAACCTTTATCGCCTCTACAGCGTCACCTTCTTTATTTTCTGTATGCTTCTCAATTAGTTCCTGTATGACGCAATCGATACTCTGCAGGTTATCATTTAATATTTTTCTGATGTTGTTATCTTTACAATTACTTAATTTTGTAGTCACCCTTTTTCTCTTCTGGAACAATGACCTCTTTTGTCTCTCGAACTTGCTTCTCTTTCCCTTTTGTTGTATTTTTGGGACATGAATTTCCACAATTTCCAGCGTTTCTCCTCTAAGGTCGTTAGCATCTCTTCCGTTGTCTTTGCCTCGAAGATAGATTTCCAGTCTACTACTTCCATGTTGGATGCAACATCTTCCCAGTTTATGAATAAACAGTATGAATAACAACTCAGAATAAAATGACCATTTTATTTTTCGAATCAATTATATTAATTCTATCACCATACAATTTACAAATGCAGAAGTGTACTTTCTTTGCCTTCTCTCTAGCAAAGTGGTAAATGATTCTGATGAAATTTAAAGTACGGGCTAACTGGCTTTCAGTTACAATGGTTTCCAGATCTGTCAGTCGGTCTTGGGCATTGGTGGACCGCAGATAATATTTTATCCGTTTCAGTTTGACTATGATAATCTCTATAAAATGTATGTTCATTAATTATATTTCCTTTCTGTTATTTAATGAATTGCTTTATTAATATTTTTAGATTTTATCCCCCCTCTTTCCGGGCACCCTAGAGGTCCGGGACCAGGGGATTTAACCCGGCTTCCCCGCCCTCTCGGCGGCCCTGATAATAGCCAGTTGTTGTTAATGTGAAAACTGAAGTAGTATATAGATACATACCCTGGGCTGCTGGGCTGCTGAGCGCGAGGTCATGAGATCGATTCCGGGCGAGGACTTTGTAATTTCGGATTACCCGTAGTGGGCCGTGGTTCGGATTCCACGTTAAGCTGTAGGTAGAAGGTGAAGCAACAAACTTTACCTTTATCAGAATGAACAATTCGGGCAGAAGCAAAACCAAAGTTAATCAAGGTTTATATATGACGCGTTCGGTGGAGAAGGGGCGAACGCCAAAAATTAGAAAAATGAGTTTTTTGTCGTATAATTATCCTTTAAAACCTTTGCTTTACCTATGCAAAAAATTAGATGTTAGTCTGCACTCTTTCACGGTAAAATTTAGGTTTTAATGTATCTCAGAGAAATTCACTCCGCATCATTGCTTCACATTGAACACATCTATCTACTTTCTGGTCACTCGACAATGCCCTGTGATGCTCAATTTGGCCAAATTGAACAAAATGTAAAAAATAATTACAGCAATATTATTTACACCAAAAAAGATTATGTTACGGCCATAACTACAGCCGTTTCGCAGCGCTTCCTAGTTGTAGAAATGAAACAGGCTGATTTTCTCGATTTTGACGTCCTAAAAACGTGCATTGTCATTAGGAAATCAACAACTACTAAATTTACAGATGCAAGAAAGTTAATATTTGACTTTCAACACAAAGAAGGCTACGTAATATCTACTGCATACCGCACAACCCCAGATAATAGTCATCCCGTCAGACTGCAGAAAGGGAAAAAATCCTACAGTGTCAGTTTATTCAATCTAGCCCAGCAGACACTGCAACCAAAGTATTCCCAATTGCTGCCAATAACTAAGGAAAAAATAAAAGATCTCAAAGAATTATCAGACCTAATGCCTGCAACTGCAGTGAACTATTATACAAGATTGTTAAAGGAACTGGAAGAAACCGAAACAGTTGAAGCAGGTAATACAACATTCGACGAAGAGGATCAAATAATGGATTACACCAGTTAACATCAGAAGCTATCAATAAATAATATTGTAAAATTTCTTGGCGTTTTATTATATCGACATATTACACAACAATATTTTACTCAAATGTGTTCAAATTCATACAACATTTCAATAAACGGGAAAAATACAAAGGTTTAAAGTTTACAAACTTTAACTGTATTTTGTGGCATAATTCGAAAATGTTGCGTTCGCCCCTTCTCCACCGAACGCGTCATATATATATATATATATATATATATATATATATATATATATATATATATATATATATATATATATTATTTCGAGGGAATCTCATTATAAAAGTTTTGTCTTTAAAAATTTCTAAATGAATTTTGGACCAATTTTGTCTTTTCTTTTTAATCCAAATTTCTTTGAAATAAAAAAATGAACTTAAAATAAAATAAATGTCTTTCTGAAAACAGAACATTAAAAAATTATTATTTTACGAATATTTAAGGATAAAGAACGTTTATTTAGTTAACGAATATTTAAGAATAAAGAACGTTTTTTATTTAACGAATATTTAAGAATAAAGAACGTTTATTTAGTTAACGAATATTTAAGAATAAAGAACGTTTATTTATTTAACGAATATTTAAGAATAAAGAACGTTTATTTATTTAACGAATATTTAAGAATAAAGAACGTTTATTTATTTAACGAATATTTAAGAATAAAGAACGTTTATTTATTTAACGAATATTTAAGAATAAAGAACATTTATTTATTTAACGAATATTTAAGAATAAATAACGTTTATTTAGTTAACGAATATTTACGAATAAATAACGTTTATTTATTTAACGAATATTTAAGAATAAAGAACGTTTATTTATTTAATTAACGAATATTTAAGAATATTTAAACAAAAAGGTGAAAATAAAAAAATTTTAAGTCGTAAAATCAAACGTAAAGAATAATTATTTATTAGTTTTTAATTTATTATTCTTCCTTTTATTTTTGGTTTTTGTTTCCTGTTTTTTTTTGTGTTTGTTTGTTTTAATTTGTGTGTTTATGAGTGAATTGTCTTGTATTCTTTGGTCCTCTGATGTGCTTTTATCTATTTAGTCGACGGGACATTTTATTAATACTCTAATAAACTTAAATTAACCGTAACCTAACCTAATTAAGCCTAACCTAACTTTATTAAGCCTAACCAAACCTAACCTAACGTTACTAAGTTTAACCAAACCTAACCTTAGCTTACTAAGCTTAGCCAAACCTAAATTAACTTTACTAAGCCTAACCAAGCCTAACCTAACCTTACTAAGCCTAACCGAATATAACCTAACCTTATTAAGACTAACCAAACCTAACCAACCTTTCTAAGCCTAACCTAAGCCTAACATAACCTAATTAAGTTTAACGTAACCTAACTTAACCTAACCCAAAAAACTTGTTGATTAAATGTTGCTTCGAAAGAGTGGGTTTTTTCCCCTTTTTTTTACAATTACACTGGCCAACAAAATGAAACTTTTTTTTCTCATCACAAACATGATCATACTTTTCTTAATGCATCTTTCGCGCTGATTCCGAATCTGGTTTTATTTGTTTTCTAGCACGTATAGTTATATAGATACACTGGTTTTGATATTTTTAAGTTTTTGATATTGCTCTAAGAAAATTTATGGATGTATAGATCACACTTAGGAATGCTAAACAACAAATACATCATATACCTTATTCAATGTACTTATAAATAAAGAATATATACATTATTTATTAAAAGCGCTGTGAGCGTGATTTCCTTTTGTAAATTTGGCCTGGATTGTCACGATACAGCATCCAACAATAGCCCGCCATCATGCTTTCATTCCAATATCCTTGGTAGCGCTTCTCCATCATCTGAATATCTTGATGGAAGCGCTCTCCTTGCTCGTCACTCACTGCACCAAGGTTTTCAGGAAAGAAATCTAAGTGGGAATGCAGGAAGTGAATTTTTAACGACATTCGACACTCATTTCTTTGAAGGCATCAAGGAGGTTCTTGACTCCATCCTTATACGCAGGTGACTTGTTGCTTCCAAGAAAGTTTTCACATATCCATTTGAACGCCAGCCAAGCCTTCAATTCCAGCGGACTTAGGACTTTCTCAAATTCAGTTGTCATTCAAAACCTCCCTTATTTGTGGCCCAACAAAAATTCCTTCCTTCAATTTTGCTGCAGTAACCTTCGGAAATTTCCTTGAAGGTATTGGAACCCTTCAGAATTGACTTTACCATTGCTTTAACAAAATTCTTCATTAAACCAAGTTTAATGTGAAGAGGTGGCAGATAGATCTTTTGGGGATCCACTAAAGGGACAGACTGGACATTGCTTATCCCTGGGACATATGTATACCTAAGTGGCCAGTCACTTTTGGTGTAATGTTCTATAGTGGCGCGACTGTCCCACAGGCAAAGGAAACAACAAAATTTTGTGAATCCTGACTGCATACCCATAAACATTCCTATAACTTTTAGATCTCCACAAACATTCCATTGATGACTGTCGTATTTGATTGCCTTAAGTAGTATATCCATATTGTCATATGTCTCTTTTAGATGGACGGAATGGGCAATGGGGATGGATGGCATTATATTACCATTATGCAAAAGAACTGCTTTCAGGCTTCTCTGCGACGAATCAATAAAGAGGCGCCACTCAGATGCCACATACGTCTGAGATATGGCTGTAAATAGTCCATTGATGTCATGGCAATAACAGAGAGGACCGTCTACTGAAAAGAATGCTGTTAATTCAAAATTCCGCTTTAGGTAGTAACTAATACGAACATTGTTCTCAAGTAAATTGTTCTCCTTTAGTCTTGAGGCGAGAAGCTCTGATTTCTCTTTAGACAGCGCTAAGTCTCTAACAAGATCATTCAACTGTCCTTGGGTTAACTTTTTAGGCTCTAAATGTCTACCTTCAAAAGTGTACTCTGGTTCTGTAGATGGTCCGGAAACGCCAGTTGCACCTTCATCACTTTCCATGTCATCTCTGATAGACGTGCTGAATCCAAGTTTGGATATACAATCTGGTGTTTGTTCTTGGCAGAAAACCCCATTAAGTTCACACTACAAAAATAACAGTCTTCATGATGATCTCTCGGCTCCCTCCATATCATGGGTATGGCAAATGGCATTGAAGCTTTCTTTTTGTTAAGCCAATCACGTAATCCATTTGAACAGCCAGAACAGATTTGATGTGGCGTCCATGGTTTATCTTGGTCACCTAGATGGCAACCAAAGTATAGCTTGTATATTTTCTTAATGTCGGTTGTAATACTTCGTCGCTGTGTTTTAGTTGTCAACTGGCCGCATACGAAACAGAACTTGTCGGGGTCATTCTTACATTGTCGAGGCATGTTGACTGACCTGAGCAAACTATAAATTCAAAAAAAATGTACACCAACTTGACACAACAAGTTCTGGACTGGACTGATCTTTTGACACACAAAGCACGGCGTTGTTGCCTGAATCACAATGCTGCTAGACGTAAAAGCTCACACCTGAAATACATAAGATGTATAATTAAGATAATTGAAATAAATAGATGAATAAACTAAAAAAACACAATAAAATAAACACAATCAAATGTTGAAATAGTATTTTGCCTATTTAAAATGGTTAAATCTGTGTAGTTATATATATGCCTTCATCTTGAAAACTATACGTGCTAGAAAAAATCTGAATGCAGTTTTGGAATCAGCGTGAAAAATGCTATCCAGCCACCACAAATTTTACTCTGATGAAAAATCTTTGTTGACCAGTGTTATCAATCCCTTTCGTTAAAAAATTGGTGCTTCTTCGTTATTTTTATGGTTTTATTTACTTATACCTTTTTTTTACATTTGTTCGCAAATGTTACTTTCAAACTTTTATAACAAACGTTTGTAAAATGAAATGGGGGGGGGGGGGGGTAAATACCTACGTCTTATTGATGAACGTAAAGTGATCAAACAATCTTTAATTTTAAAGAAAAAATTTTGTTACATTTTTAAGATGAAATTTTCTTTTAAAGTAAAAGAAATTTACATCAATTAAAAATATCTAAAATTTAATTTGATGTAATTTCATGTATTTTCTTTTAATTTAATTTTAGAAGAATATTAAATTTTGAAGAATTTCGGATCACCTTAAGATCAGGGTCCCCAGCCTTCTCTAGTTAGCCTTATAAGGCTAACTAACGAAAATATCACGACCTAACCTAACCTAACCAATCGTTAGGTCAACTGTACGCCCATGACGATTGGTTAGATTAGGTCGTGATAGTTTCGTTAGTTAGCCTAAAGCTAACTTTTTTAATTACTGAATGTAATATTAACACTAATAAGTATATGTTAATATTTAAAAACATTTATTGCAATATTACATCAATTTTTTTTATTTTAACCCTTTTATACCATATGGCAACATATGTGAACGTTAACATGCATGGTATCTTCGCCCCTATGAAATAGTAATTGAGAGATGATTTTTGCACAAATTTTCAAACCTTCAAGTATACTTCAGGCATGAAAGGGTTAAACTTTGTGTGACTCACAGAAAGGGTCAGTATACCTTCCGCCAGAAAATCGGAGTCGCACCGCAAGCGGATTTGAATTTTGAACAGTTGCCTTCTTCTGGATGTAATAAATTCGGATTAGAAGTTCAATTTGCGGATTGGGTCTAAAATCTCCCTTTCAGATATTTTAATGGGTTTTGGTGGACCTGTTTTATCTTTGAAGGATTTGGTCAAAAAGATGGTTTTGGGATACACGCTTTCTTCATAATTATATTTTTTATTTAATATACAGTATCTACAGGGTGTCCCATAAGTCCAGCATCATAGGAAAAATAATAAAAAAGGCAAAACAAAAGCTTTTATTTACAGAAACGTGCTCAATATTCCACCATTGTTTTCAATACACAAATTCAGACGTGATACCCAGTCAGCAAGCCACACGGTGAATGATGTCGGAGTAATGGTGTTACATGCCCCAATAATGCGCTGTCGCAAATGTTCAACACTCCTAATTTTCTCTGCGTATATACCAGCGCTTTCAAGTGGCTCCAGAGATAAAAATCTAGTGGCGTGAGATCCGGGCTTCTTGCTGGCCATTCCACAGGCCCTCGACGTCCTATCCAATGACCAGGGAATGTTGGTACAGGTATTCCCTTACTTGGGTGCTGTAATGTGCAGGAGCGCCGTCTTGCTGGAACCATGTTGGGAAATTTCCTTCTTCGTTCAAGACACTGGGAAATGCTTCTTCCTTGAGCATACGTAGGTAGGTGCCTCCAGTGACATGTTCAGCGAAAAAGAGGGGGCCTATGATGCGATCCTTCCAAATGCCACACCATACCATCACCCGAGATGCACCTTGTTCCTTTGAAGAGGTATACCAGTGAGGGTTGTTTTGAGACCAGTAGCGGGTGTTCTGTCGATTTACCCACCATTTCCATAAAAAAACAGCCTTGTCACTGAACAGAATGGTGGACGGGAAATTGTCATCCCGAGCATAAGAAAAATATGAATTATGGTTTGTAGAAATAGGAAAATATGAATTTCTCCTATGATGCCGGACTTATGGGACACCCTGTAGATTAAAATTCTCTATTATTCAAAAAATAAGTATGGAACATGCGCAAGTTCACTTACTGCAATAAGGATATACACTTTCAATTAATATATCCACTATCCACTGTATATGGACCAAATCAGAGCTGGAAACTAAATACAGGGTGGCGCAAAAGTCAGGAACCCTAGGCACATTTTATTAAATTATAATAAATGTTCGAATTGGTGGCCTTCTACTTGGAGACACTTTTTGACGCGTTGAGTGCATGATGATTGAACATTCCTTAACACATTGGTACTGATTTTGGCACACTCAGATGTGATTTTATCCTTTAGAGCAGTGTTTCCCAACCGGGGGCCATATGGCTCCCTGGGGGCCATGGCACATTTGAAGGGGGCCACAGGAAAATGTTATTTTGTAAAATAGAGTTAAATCTGCATATTACCTACTGAAAATAATGCTTATGGGGGCCACGGGAAAAAATAAGGTTCCTAAGGGGGGCCATAAGCCAAAACCGGTTGGGAACCACTGCTTTAGAGAACGTGTGGTTCTGGGTCAATCAGCATAGACTACCGACTTGAGATGGCCCCATAAGAAAAAGTCAAGAAGCGTGAGGTCTGGAGACCTAGGTGGCTATTCGACGGGCCCTCGCCGTCCGATCCACTTGCTTGGGAATGTTTCATCTAAAGAGCTCCGGACGATGATTGCGAAATGTGGTGGTGCACCATCCTGCTGAAACCACATCTCCGCCCGTTCTGCCAATGGAATGTCGTCCAGTATGGGTATTACAAATGTTTGCAGCAAATGCAGATATGTTTCACCTGTTACATTGCCGTCGAAAAAGTACGGACCAATTAACCGATCCCCCCCCCAGAGCGCAGCCCACATCATAATTCGTGGATCGAATTGCGCATGTCCTTCCTCCATCCAGTGGGGTTTTCACTGGCCCAATAGCGTGCATTATGCCTATTGATACGACCGTTGAGGTGAACTATCGCTTCGTCGCTAAACATGATCCTTCGTTGAAGCTGTCGATGTTGTATAAACTACTGGCAGAACTTTACACGACGATCTGTGTCGTTACCGTGCAGTTCCTGAACGAATTGCGACTTTGTAGGGGTGGAAACGATTTGTTGTAAGAATTTGTTAAATGGATCTTCTGGAGACACCCGTTTCCTGGGATAACTTCCTTAAGGATTTACGTGGGCTGTTTTCGAGGTGATTGAGTACCGTTGGTGATGTTGCTGCCTTATAAGGCTAACTAACGAAGGCTGGAGGCTCTGATCTTCAGGTAGGGTTGCCAGACGTCCCGCATTTGATCCAAAAATCAAACATTATTAAGCATTGGGATCACCTGAAGATCAGGGCCCCCAGCCTTCTTTAGTTAGCCTTATAAGGCTAACTAACGAAAATATCACGACCTAACCTAACCAATCGTTAGGTCAACTGTATGTCCTTGACGATTGGTTAGGTTAGGTCGTGATATTTTTGTTAGTTAGCCTTATAAAGCTAACTAAAGAAGGCTGGGGCCCTGATCTTCAGGTGATCCAAGCATCGTTTTAATAAAAATTTTCTAATTTTGTTTGTTGTAACCGTTGAAGAAATCTATTTTCAATTTGAAAAAAAATTGGTCTTAAAAAAACCTCGGAATAAATTTTGTCCCGCATTCTGCGAGACAAAATCTGGCAACCCTATCTTCAGGTGATCTCTCTGGTTTCATATTTAAAAAAAAATTACTTTGACATACCGTTTTGAACTAGAAAGTCTGACACCGCTGCATGACGGTAAACAACTAATGATGGAAATGTTATCTAAATGCCGTTTGCAGACATGTCAACTCTCACGGATTTTCCGTGAGTGTCACGGATTTTCCGTGAGTGTCACGGATTTTCCGTGAGTGTCACGGATTTTAAGTCTATCTCACGGTCTCATTAATAATAATAACAATAATAATAAAATCGGGGGAGAATGTCTCAAACTCCCTAATGTGGGATATGTTTCCAGTTATCAAAATCAGACATATTGAGAAATCTCGCGGATTTTCATACTTCAAGGTTGACGTCTCTGCGTTTACTGTTTGGTGTTTGTCAGGTAGGCCTATGTAAGCTACACAGGCTACGTTCATATGCAAACAGTCTTGCTTTCGTTGGGACGTTTCATGTCACAGTTTAAAAAATGATTAAAATTTAAGTCAAATCTTTTCGATTCGTAAATTTTAGAGAAAATAGACTAAAACTTTAATCAGATCTTAAGTTTTTAAGCCTGATCGGAGACGTGACTAAAGTATTTTGAGTCAAATGATTTTTCGGATGTAAGCAAACACAGCAAATGAATGTACCATCAGTGAAGGTCCTACTCGTGAAGTTTAACACGAGACTCCCTTAGATTATAGAATTTCAAGATATTAGTCTTAGATTATATAAAGAAGAAAATAGCCTGTAGTCCATTTACTCTGAACAAAATCTGGTTACATTTTATGTATTTTTTAAAACACTAATTGGTAAGCAAAGAGTTACCAGCTTGCTGCAAGATACTAACTAACACGGGCAAGAGTGTGCTTAGCGAACTCATATGAGGGGTCCCGCGTCTTAAGGTACATAAGCGCCAAAATTAAAATTCGTTAGAAATCGCCTCCAAAGTTCAGCAATATTCTGGCAATAGTATCTCTGTTATTAATTGAGCTAGAACGTTCATTTTTGGCTAAATTAGAGTTCTAAGTATGCTAATGAAGATGTTGATGAGTTTTTGGAATAGATTTTCATATTTTATATTATATATATATTTTTTTTAATTTTTTGATTTTCTTATTATATCGAACTTTGGGCTGGCGATAGAGGTGAAAAAAGTGGTTCGCTTCATAAGGTTTTCAACCATACTTCTAGTGTCGTAAAGTCATTATAACCCAAACCACGCGATAGAGGAAGGGTGAAAATAGTGATATCCATCAAAAACACATTTTCGCCTGTGGTGGCGCTTAGGTACCTTAAGACGCGCAACCCCTCAATTATTTAATTCTTTTATATATTTCCGTCAGACTGAAATTAATTATGATTAAAGTTAACAATGTTTGGGGTATGAAATTTGATACAATCAATACAGTGGTTGGATCTTTTAAACTATTTCCCCCCCAATACACTCTTTTCAACAATCACCACCCCAATGTTGATCTCTTCAACTATACCCCCCCCCCCCCCCCCGCCAAAGTTTAAACTCTGCAAATTAACCAAATAAGATAAGAAAACAATAACAACATATTTATTATTTACTGCAAAACATATAATAAATAGAGAACCATTATTTACAAAGGATAAAATTTGAATGCCAGGTTAGGTCAACTGTACGCCCTTGACGATTGGTTAGATTAAGTCATGATATTTTCGTTAAAACGCGGGATATTTTAGATCACTTGAAGAGCAGGGCCCCAGCCTTCTTTAGTTAGCCGTACAAGGCTAACTAACGAATCTATCACGACCTAACCTAACCACTCGTTAGGTCAGCTGTACGCCTTGACGACTGGTTAGGATAGGTCGTGATATTTTCGATAGTTAGCCTTATAAAGCTAACTAAAGAAGGCTGGGGGGCCCTGATCTTCAGGTGATCTGATATTTTTGCTACCCGCACGAAGGGTAGCAAAAATAACTGAATGCCCGGTTAGGTTAATTGAATGCCCGGTTAGGTCAACTGTACGCCCTTGACGATTGGTTAGGTTTAGTCGTGATATTTTCGTTAAAACTAACGAAAATATCACAACTAAACCTAACCAATCGTCAAGGGCGTACAGTTGACCTAACCGGGCATTCAAATTTTATCCTATGTAAATAATGGTTCTCTATAAACCAGAAATATGATAGAACATAATAGAATTTTCAAGATATGTATTTTATATGCATATCTTAAAAATTCTATTATGTAAATAAGATAAGTAAAACCTATTAAATTATCTCCCCCTAATATTGACCTTTTAAACTATGTCCCCCTCTCTGAAACTGGGGGAGGGAAATAATTTAAAGGTCCTAGTGGTTTTGCTAGAAAACTAAAATTTCATTAATATACTATGTAATTATTTAAAATGACTCGTAAATAGCTTACGCTCCAAATTGTTTTCTTTGAAATTCAATGAAAGAATAGTACAACTATAGCGTAGATTTGTGTATTAATATGTGTTAAACTCTTTACTTATTTTTGAGGGAACTCTCAAACAGCACATCATTAGAGAGAGTCTTTAGTGCTGGCGGGGAGGGTATTTTCAAAAAAGAGGACAGACAAACCCTTTGAACAAGTGATATTCATAAAAATAAATTAATAGTAATTATTCCATTAACTGCAATATTTCATGTTTGTAAAACTTAATTCTTTTTCGGATCATGCAGATTACAGGGTGGTCACAAAGTCCCTTTGCATGAAAAACAAAGGGCAACATACAGATATGCTGTAATTTTACTGCAAAGGGACTTTGTGGCCACCTCTGTAGTTTAAGAGAGACAAGGTCTCTCAGTGGTTCCAATAAATAAGTATTTGTTTACTATATATATATATATATATATATGCGTAATTTCTCTCGTAATTACCTAATTAACTGAATAGGATATTCCTACCAAATATACTAATTGAATTAATATTCCTTTATGCTTACTTCTATATCTCTTCTTCAAGTCCTTTCAAGGAGCCCTAAACCCTTACCAGATCCTTTTGACTCCTCAATTGAGGGGGTTCCTATGCAGGTAGGATTAATTATAACTCTAAGACAATTAAATTCTCAAAGAAAAAAAAAACCTCTCTGTAAAACGAAGTTTAGAAAAGATTAACTCAAGTTGTCGAAGAACTTCTTTGTTAAACCTTTAAATTATTAATTTTTCGTGGGTGTAAAGTTTTTTGTTTTTCGTTTTTGTTTTTGTTTTTTGTCGTGGGAGGGGTGGGGTGGGGGGGGGCTAAGAGATACGAGGTGCTTGGGAGATATTTTGATGGGTAAGAATTTTTCCTTTTGGGAAGAGGAGGAGGAAGAAGAAGAAGTAAAAGAAGTAAAAGAAGAAGAAATTCCCGAACTAAATTTTGAATAGGTTTTGTTCCGGACATTAATTCATAATCTGTTGAAGCCTTAATTAAATATTTCTTTTGTTCTCACAAGATGTAACTGGTATTGGAATGAAAGTAATAACTAGTGCAATAACAACCAGTTGTTTATTTTATATAATTATTACTGATACGTATACAGTTTAGGAAAAAAGTTCGCCTAAAAAATATTAATTGGTAATATACTGTTTTCCTTGGGTATTTTATTTTGTGGTGTCAGCATTAAAATTTCAAAACAAAATCGTGTCATTACTGCTTAGTACTTTTTTTATGCTGTTTAGAAACTTAAGGTTTCTTGGCGAATTTTTTTCCAAAAGTATGAATACTTCAATGAAAATAAGATAACCTTCAAACAGTCAAATAGAAAAGATGTTATTTAAATAAACTTAAAAATTACTTATATACAGTTTTGCATAAACCAAAATACCAAATTTCATGATTTTTAGTACTACTGAATCTATTTTGGACCTCTGCACTTCCTCATATCCTCTTATAACGTAACAGATTAAGAAAATACAAGCTGATATATACCCAGCCCTTAAACCCTAGCAGCTACCAAAACCAACTGTAAAAATACAAACCATACGTTCGAACCTCGAAGTTACTCCAGCTTAATGACCTACACGAACTGAATATCTGCTCACATATTCATAAAATATTGTATGAGGAAGCTCCTGAGTTAATTACGCAAACCTTATCAAACACCAAGTAAACATTTCAATTAAGGAATTAAGACAACCTACTATTATTTCCATAACTTAAATTTACACTCGACATGTGAAGGAGATCCTCTCACACGAAGGAGTTGATATTTAGAAGAATTTGGAAGCAAATTTGAAAGTGAATTTTTCTCATACAAATTTATTTTTTCACTTTAAAAAAAATAGGATTTCAAACAAATACTTATTATTTTTTTTACTTTTAAATTTATCTCCCTATTCCATCGTTATTTTCTCTCTATTTCCTTCGTTTATTATCTTCTAAAACCTTTAGAGGGAAAATTAGTTAGATATTTAAATGACTGCTTTCTCTAACTTAAGAGTGCTTTCAAACATACCTTTTTAGGTTACACGACAGTTAATAATTGTCTATAATTTTAATTGATTATAAATAAATACCACTTGTATATTATCTATACTAATAAATTAAAACTTTATTACTGTATACATCTGTTGTACCACCCTGTATTAATAAAGTGCGTATAATCAATAAGTAATTTTACAATTTTACACATGAAAGGCATAAATTCATGTACTAATACTGTCTTAAATTTAGCTGTTTGGGCGCCCGTAGCTCCGTGGTTACGGTGTGGCGCTGGCTCACTCCCGGCCGCTGCTATCGGGTGGGGTTGAGTTGGCCGCTTACTCTGTTTCTGCTCCGATTCAGGCGACCCTTGGGGCACATTCACCTCCACGTTGTGAGGAAATAAGTTTCTTGGATGTTATGTATTTAGCCGTTCATTAGCTACAGTACTTAAAACTGTATTTATTACAGCAATTGTATATGTACACTGGTACAGGGTTGTCCAAAAGTTAAGATCGAATACGTTGTCTTCTAAACCAACCCGTTTAAACCAATCACGGTTCATGTTGAAATTAAATAATCCCTACAGAAACTGCTGATATTTGCGGTTTGTATTTATTAAATATCATATTCCAAAAAAATAATTAATTAATAATGTTCACCCAATCGTTACTTTTGGACCACTCTGTATATCTTCCGCACTTATTTTCTGAACAGCAAAAATTTGAACTTTGAATTGTTAATTTCTTCATAATTACTAATCATTGATTAAAAGGGTTCCGTATTTACTTGGTACTGAGAGCGATTACAATTTTAATTTTAAAAATTTAATTAAATTGGAAATGATTTATTAAAATTTAGGGTAAAAATTTTTTTTAACATGTTTATTATCCTTATTGGAAAAATTATAATGATTAACACTATCATTAATCAGACAATGTAGATGAATCGTATTTTACATATATATACACACAGTATATACATATATATATAATTTCATTTGTATGGAAGCGTACGTTTCTGGTACACTAATTCTTTTAGTTTCTAATACGGTATATACATGCGAGTTCAACTAACCCAACCTAACTTAACTAACCTTTCCTGATATTAATAAGAAAATCTCTCTTTTCATTTGACGATATGTAAAAGACAACATGTAAACAAGACGATATGCAAAAGACGATATGTAAACAAGACGATATGTAAAAGACTATATGTAAACAAGACAATATGTAAAAGACTATATGTAAACAAGACGATATGTAAAAGACGACATGTAAACAGGACGATATGTAAAGGACGATATGTAAAGAAGACGATATGTAAAAGACGATATGTAAAGAAGACGATATGTAAAAGACGATATGTAAACAAGACGATATGTAAAAGACGATATGTAAACAAGACGATATGTAAAAGACTATATGTAAACAAGACGATATATAAAAGACTATATGTAAACAAGACAATATGTAAAAGACAATATGTAAACAAGACGATATGTAAAATGAACTCAGATTGGAGAATAAATAACATTTTGACACAAACGCTATAGCCCGAATCATTATTGATGTACTGACAAGTGAAAAATAATAGTTAAGGAGCGTTTAAGGTATTCATGTATTGTAAAAAAGTATGTACAGTTTCAGAAAAAAGTTCACCTAGAAATACGAAATTTGTAAAAACCATAAAAAAATTACTAATTAATAGTTTAATTTTCTTTGAATATTTTCTTTATTTTTGGGGGGATAATAATAAAATTTGAAAAACTAAACCCAATAATTACTAATTAGTAATTTTTGTTTATTAGGAATGCTAAGTTTTTAGGCGAACTTTTTTCCGAAATTGTACCTGAAAATTTTACATCTTTCAAATTATTTTCAATTTATAAAAAATAAATAATAATAAAATTTGAATGTTAAATATTGAAATGTTAATGTTAATAATGTTCAAAGACAGAACGACAGACTCTGTTAATTTATCAAATTAAATAGCCTCTATAATTTAGTTGGTTCATTATTATATTAAACAGGGCGAAAACAAAAGGTTAGGTATAGGCCTAATTCTCGCAACGATTTTGTCTTCCGGGTTTTGATTTATAAAAATCCTCATCACACATTTAATATGATGACACATCGCTTACGTACAATATGCCTGAAGGATCAAGGGATCAAGGGGTCAAGCGTGTCACAGACAGGTTACAAATCTTCATATATATATATATATATATATATATATAATATATATATATATATATATATATACACATTCAACTGCAAAAAACACGCAGTATAAATAACGTAAAGAACGACGCTTGTATAGGAGATATTCCGCGCAAGACGAGAGAGAGAGAACGAAGCAAATGAAAAAATGAGGTAACCACCCTGGAATCGAGCCCGGGATCTTCCGATTGCCGGTCAGATACGGCAATCGGAAGATCCCGGGTTCGATTCCCGGGTGGTTACCTCATTTTTTCATTTGTTTCGTTCTCTCTCTCTCGTCTTGCGCGGAATATCTCCTATACAAGCGTCGTTCTTTACGTTATTTATACTGCGTGTTCTTTGCAGTTGAATGTATATAATGTTACGGCATGCGAGAGGTGCCCCCTTGGGGCATTGGTTTCTGCGAGTATGTAGAAGAATTACGGCATTTGGAGGAGTGAGGCCCATGGTGTAATGGTATCGCATCTGACCGGCAATCGGAAGATCCCGGGTTCGATTCCCGGGTGGTTACCTCATTTTTTCATTTGTTTCGTTTTCTCTCTCGTCTTGCGCGGAATATCTCCTATACAAGCGTCGTTCTTTACGTTATATATATATATATATATATATATATATATATATATATATACTGTACTATTGATCATAAGTCTGAATCCAGAAAGTATTATGAACAAAAGGTCAAGCAAAACCTAATACAGAATTAGTTCATACACGTAATTTATACATAATTTAGAGTAAAGCATACGAGGCATAGAACAAATAATTTTTAGCAAATTACTAATAATAATTTATAAAGACAAGCCGGTATTCAATAATTATGGTGACGTACTCCAGCACGAATGGTAGTTTCACGTCTCGAAGGCACTGAATGAACGTGGGTCCTATAACTTTTCCCTAGAAATTGCTTCTTATTTCAAATGGACACTGCGCCAGAGGCCTTACAGGCTTGTTGGCCTCACTTTTGGTACATCATACTTGGCCCAAAACTATGTAGTGGAAACTTCAACACTTGGATTCTCCCAGCCTGCTTCTGTCTCTCCAAGCATTGCTGTACGTTTTGGGTCGTTATCTTGCTGGGTGATGAATCCATTTGAAATTAAACGAACTTCATTCTGTAGTTGTGCATCTTATTCAAATTCTCATCCACTTTAACGAAACCATTCACGCCTCTTGAACTGGAGCAACCCCACATCATCATAAAGCCACTACCATATTTCACAGTCTTGCTGATACAATTACAGTCGATTGAAACTTTGATTGGCTAAGTTGATTCACAAAACTTACGCCTATTATTTCCAGAGACTTCAGTTTTGGTCTCGTCACTCTACAATACCTTTTTCCATTCAACACGCCAATTTTTAGGTTCCTTTGAAAACTGATTCTTCTTTTTCTTACATCGCTATTATATTGCTTTCTGACAACAACTTTTCACTGAAACTGACGTTCTTGAAGTTTCCTTTTCATATTAGACGTGTTTATAGTAATTCAAGCATTTTAAATCGTTGCACATATTTCTAGACCTATTAGGAGAGTCTTCGAATAATGCAATCCTGTCCCGCTCTTTTGCAGCAGTTATTTTAGGCTGACCTTGTTTGTTATGCGTAGCCAAACTGAGAATATTTTAACGCCTTATCATTTTCTCTTTGGCTGTTACCTTATTTGTGGAGAGTGAAGGCTCTTTTTTGTTTGACGGACTGAATTATTGAAATATGAACACGTTTTTCTGGAACAGTTTTATCTACTAATTTTACAAATAATATTATTTTTTTGGAGAAACCAAAAAAAATTGAAAGTAGGATTTAATACACTTGAAAATCAGAAATTGCTTTCAGGGTTTCAGTGAACAAGTGAGATATGAATCGATCATCTGTCTGTGGGTGCCTCAGTGACGCTTATTCCGTTGTTTGGCTACATTCCATAATGCCTCAATTGTCTGTGTGTGAGCACTTGTTATCGGATCTATAAAATTCTCACTGTGATTAACTGTAAGATGTTGGTAGTCATAACCTTGCAGATTCTCCAGACCTTTATAAGATTTCCACGTGTCGGATATAATTTTTGTCCCAGTCTTTATGTTTGTTTTTATGCATTCTACTAAGGTATCTGTATCCCGCCGAAGCACTGCATATAAAAAACAATTGCGCGCCTCCCTGCATATTGCCCCAAAGACCCACTGCTTTGGAAGCATACGCCCTCGATTATATTTTCTTTTGGAATATAGCGTTTCATCTATCTCCACAGTTGTATTGGGTCCTCCTATGACTATAGGATTTTTCAATAGAGGCTCTGCGCACACCTGAAGCATAATAAAGGTTAGGTTAGGTTATGCTAGGGTTATGCTAGGTTAGGTTAGGTTAGGGTTAGGCTAGGTTAGGTTAGGGGGATCTTTTCCATTTGGCGGCAGGCGGTTTTTTTTAACCAAATTTTCACCAGTAATACTTTTTTGTGTGCTAAATACGAATCTAACATTCTTTTTTGAGAGAAATGAAAGGAAAATATCGAAAAAAAAGTTTTTAAATACGAACTACTTTATACGGCGTACGAAAGGGAAATATTATTGAAATCAGCTATATCCTTTAATATTTTTCTAAATATATCTTCGTTTTCATTACGCTTCCGCCAAATAAATTCGCATCATTTGTATAATTTAGGTCTCGGGGTACGGGGGCAGAGCCCCCGTAAAGATCACGCATCACAAATTGATCGGTATCGGGTTATATTTTTTATTTTTGAATTTCCGACGCTAAAATGTCGTTCAATCGATCAATTTGTGATGCGTGATCTTTACGGGGGCTCCGCCCCCGTACCCCCGAGACCTAAATTATACAAATGATAATGTAATAACATATTCATGTTAGGTAAGGTTAGGTTAGGTTAATTAATACCAAAATACATTTTCCTAGTAATATTTGAGGTGTTTTGCTTAGATTTTGACCTCCATTTCCCTTGAAAATGGCCCAAACTTCAAAGTACTATAGCTTTGTTGGATCTCATTTCCGACGGAAATGGAGGTCATATTTGAACAAATCACATCAAATACTACTAGAAAAATGTATTTTGGTGTGTAAAATGACTGAGTTACTTAAAACACATAATTACCGAAAAAATTTCACTATATCTTCTTCTGATATAATATTCACAAAAATCCACTGTAAATTCTAATTCACGTCCATGATTTACTCGTATTTCCAGAAACAATAATGAATCGCGCAGAATGCTTAATCATATCGAGTTGCCATAATTATTCTACAGATTTTGGAATAATTAAATTTATATAAACAAATAATTAATATTCATAAAATAATTAATATAATATAAATTAATAAATTATTATATAATACAATACTATAATTATATTATTGCAAAAATATACAGAATTTCGCAGTGTAAATAGTTCGTGCGCGGTATAAAGTAGTTCGTATTTAAAATCTTTTTTTCGATATTTTCCTTTCATTTCTCTCAAAAAAGAGTGTTAGATTCGTATTTAGCACACAAAAAAGTATTACTGGTGAAAATTTGGTTAAAAAAAACCGCCTGCCGCCAAATGGAAAAGACCCGGTTAGGGTTAGGCTAGGTTAGGTTAGGTTAGTGTTAGGCTAGGTTAGGTTAGGTTAAATTACTTACCTCTCTTAAATAGTTATTCATGTCTACGATTGTAGTATGGTTAATTTCAACTTCATCTTCATAAAACTTTATTGTAGAGTATATTCCTTACTCGAAGCGTAAATAAATACAATAATTTTACACAAAGGAATTGTTGTTCCTCGCAACCATGTGTTCTTCCTAACCGATACTTTTTCATTGCATTCAGATTTCTGACATCGCCAAATTAACGGTTGTCTTCAATTTCCACAATTTTCATCCAATGTTTTCTCCGAGAAGTCTTTTCCTTTGGTATAATTTCATGGATTTGAAGAAAATCAATAGCATCTCTTCCGGTTCTTAAAGTATTATATAATCTTTGCAAATTCATCTTATTTCTGAAACAATTGGGAAAAAGTGTAAATAATCACGTTTAAATACTCAGAATATAATATAATATACATAATCACAATATAATGTGAGCACATTTAAATAACCACAATTTCCAAACTATTTATGCGGTTTATATATATTTTGCTCATTTTAAATGCAATAAATGTGATAAGTTCATCGAAGAGTCACTCATTTTATGCGGGTTAAAAGGGGGTTATAGCTCAAAAAAGAAGCACTTCTCCAAGAAATTATTATTATCATTACTGTAATCAGCGTTAAAAACTGCTCCAGAAAAACATGTTTATATTTCAATAATTCACAGTCCGTCAAACTGAAATGATCCAGAGTGAATATTTGGGTTCTTAATTCCCTCGCCAATTCTGCTCACTTCGTGGTAAAGAGGATTATTTTATCAGACATTTCTCTAGAATATCTGAAATAGATAAGAGGACCATAAATCAACTAATGTTTTATTATCGCTAAAACATCCAGCATCGTATAACAATATTGTAGGAGTTATAAATTGTAAGGAACCCGCAAAACTTATACAATTATTGAAACTATCGATCGCGCAAGAGACACTTGACCAGGGTGGTCTACACTGCAGTGATTTTCAGACTGTGTTCCGCTGAACCCTGGTGTTCCACGAGAATTTTTGGGTAATGGCTGAATTTTCAATTTTAGGGCTACCCTAAATCCGAAATGAAAATTTCAATATTTGAAGTCATCTGCTATTCACATAAGGATTATTTTTGTTTATTTAACTAATTACTTCCCATTTATGTATTTATTTTACACGACTGACCGATGTCTTGAAAACTAATTTAGCTTGACAGTCTTCTTTATCTAATTGTCTTTTCCCATAAAAAGAGAACGACAACATGAAACACACGTTAATCATGTTCATACTTCTATAACAGAAGTAATTTCAGCTTCATTTTGGCACACACACGCACACACACACACACACACACACACACACACACACACACACACACACATATATAATATATATATATATATATATATATATATATATATATATATATATATATATATTTTCATTAGAAATGCATGTAAAAATAGGGCCATTTTGTAACAAGGTTTCAAGACGTGAATTAAAATTTTGAAAGGGTTCCTTGGTCTGAAAAGTTTGAAAACCACTGCTCTACACCATACTAGCACTGACACTGACATAACTAATTAAGGACTGTATAGAAGGTTTTCGCTCGGAAGAGTTAGAATAATTAAAAAAGTAAAGGTTTGTGGGTACCCGCGCTGCCTTTTGTAAGTACGACTCCGTGAAGAGCCAAGAAATGGAGCGGCGTGGAGCTTAGGCCCACGGAAGGCGGGCCATATTTTTCGAATGACTCCTTTGCCTCCCCTGCGTAAGAACGAGAAAGCGAGTAGAAGGCAGGACCAAACCCAAGTATTTCAACTCAACTTCCCTTGGCAAAATCGCCCGAACGTCAAGAGGCTTAATCAACAGTAAGCAAACTATCTTATATTCAGTTGGTGTCTCTCTCTCTCTCTCTCTCTCTCTCTCTCTCTCTCTCTCTATATATATATATATATATATATATATATATATATATATATATATCTATATATAATATATATATATATATCGTAATTAGAATATGTCAGCATTAATTTGTAGAGGAAAATAGAAAAAAACAAAAGCAAAAAATTTCCAAATAATGATATTCAATATGGAAGAACGAAATGGAACTATCTCGAACTATTTCGATAGTTTTTCTCTGGGACGACACAGAACGTGACTTTGGACAACCCTGATCAACTCAATCACCAGCAAATTGTCCGCACGTTCCAGTTCTGGGGTAGGGAGGGAATAAGAGGGGAACAAGTAAGGGGAAGACAGCTATTTGCTCTTTTGTTTAGGGTGTTTTTTATGCCTCTATATATTTGCTATACTGTTTCCTATTTTTGTTGGGGATATATATATATATATATATATATATATATATATATATATATATATATATATATATATATATATATATATATATATCAGACTCACACAAACATGTGAATTGTAAGTGTTTTTAAATTTTTTATGAAAAATCCTAATTATTAGGACTTACACTAGAAATTATTATTAGTAAAACAATATGTCAAAAAACCGCTAAAAGTTTTTAACATTTAAGCTCGTATAAGTTCTTGAATTCAACATTTAAAAATGAAAGATTACATCAATAGATTAAAATGCCATAATTCATATATATATATATATATATATATATATATATATATATGGGATGAATTTCACAATTAAACACGTGAAATGAATGAATGTTGCAAACCCACAAGGAAAAGGGATAATTTTTCTTTTTCCTTGTGGTTTTGCATTATATATATATATATATATATATTACAAAATAAGCCATTGATGAAACAGCTAACTTGAAAAGCTCATTAAAGAATTTTTCTTTGGTTTTAAATTGTTGATGAATTATATGCATTTGCAAGTTATGAAGATTGTATAAACCATTTTACTGGTGTTGATATTGTTTGATTGAGCGACAGAGATGCAAGCTTATTCGAGGAGGTTTCTTTCATAAAGATGATTGTTCAAGAAGACTCGCCTGGAGTGGACCACTCAAAATAAAACCTTCTAAATTTAGAACTTATAACTCCTTTCTGAAGGTGCATTCTATAGGGAAGGTTTTCCTTATTTTGGGTATCAAAGCTTCTTCTTGTCATTTGATATAATAACTTCTTTAAATGATACATAACTTCTTTAGATAGAAGAAATGATCTTCAAAACTTCTTTTTGAGTGATCTGAGACAAAAGAAGATAATATTTCTATGTATAAAAGTTTGCGGGAAATCTTTGTTTTCTGCAAATCTTTTCAATTTACTCCCCTATTTATAGCAGTTACTTCTACAGTTTTTTCAATGTATTTTTATATTGGGTAATTCTTTTCCTTTGGGGGGGGGGGGTTGTAGTTTATCCAACATAAAACTTATTGCAAAATGACAAGCTATTTTATAAACTTGGCCTTCATCATTATGTTGGCGAGTTTTTCATTAATATTTTTTTCCAAGGTATTATTGTAAGAAAATGGTATGGAGAAGCCAACTAATCTAAACAACAATTTTAAGAGCTCAAATTGTCTGTGATAACGGAGACATATCACTCTCTCATTACACTGGCCAACAAGTATTTTTCATCAGATATAATTATGGGTGGGCTCGATAGCTGTTGGGACGCTGATTCCAAATCTGTTTTCGGTTTTCCTCTGGCACGTCTAGTTTTCGAAATGAGACCGATCATAACATATAGGTATAGTAAATATAATATATATATATATATATATATATATATATATATATATATATATAATGCTATATATAATATAATATATAATACTATATATACACAATATATAATATGAGTCCTTTATACATGTAGCGGAGTATTTTGTCGTTGCAGCTTAGGTGTAGGTTTTTGCTTTACCGTTTCTGTACCCCTCATGTATGGCATTTTGTCGTTTCAACTTAGGCTTTCTGCAGGTTGTCTTGTGGTATTTTAGGTGAGAGCAGTTGCTAACCACAAATTTGCAAACGTTGCACATGTACACCCTTTTATTCTTTGGCGTAACAGTCACATGTCTAGTTGTGTGTTGTGTTTTGTTTTGTTTTGTGTCGCCCACTTACACATTTTATATTTTTTAGGTGATTTACATCAACCCACTCATCGATCATCATGCCTCGAAAGTGTAAAAATCACCGTGACAATTTCTGTTACGTGTGCGGCTCGTTCGCGACTACATCACAACAGCGTACAATCACGATGGATCTTCGGAAAACTTACCGGTTATACTTCTGCTGTCCACTAGGCGACCAAGATAAGGCGTGGGCGCCACATGTTATCTGTACCACTTGTTCAAATGGATTACGTGACTGGTTGAACCAAAGGAAAAAGTCGATGCCGTTCGCTATACCCATGATATGGATTCTCCGTTAAGAACAAGCATAACATCGTTTATCCAACCGTAGACTCCGCGATCAGACCGATCCCTCACGATGACACGATGCCGATTCCGGTACCTCAACAGCATAGACTCGATTCTTTAGAAGACGAAAGGGAATCCGACGAAGGTGCGATTGGCAGTGATGCAGGACCTTCGGCCGATCTTGACTACACACCTCATGAAGAGCAATCGGAGCCGGAGAAGCTTACCCAAAACGAGTTGAATGACATCATTAGAGACCTAGCCCTCTCCAAAGAGAAATCAGAACTTCTCTCCTCGAGACTCAAGCAGAAACACTTACTTGAGAAGAACATCTGAGTGTGTCACTATCGAAAACGAAACCATGATTTGGTGACATTCTTTACAGTAGACGGTCCGCTCTGCTATTGCCATGATATCAATGGACTTTTCGAGAACTTGTCACAGGTACACACACCATCCGAGTGGCGCCTCTTCATTGATTCCTCACAGCGAAGCTTGAAAGCGGTTCTCATGCATAACGGGAATTTAAAGCCGTCCATCCCGATCGTCCACTCCGTTCGTCTAAAGGAGACGTACGATAACATGAATATACTACTCGAAGCAATCCAATACAGCACTCATCAATGGAATATCTGTGGTGATCTCAAAGTCATTGGTATGTTAATGAGCAGGCAAGGAGGGTTCACGAAATCTGTTGTTTCCTATGCCTATGGGACAGCCGTGCTACCGCGGATCATTACATTAGTGCCGCGAAATTGAAGGAGGGAATCTTTGTGGGGCTCCAAACCAGGGAGGTTCCGCAGGATGAAGGCTTTGAAGAAAGCCTCAATGCCTTAGAACTAAATGCATGGCAGGCTTTCAAATGGATTTGTGGAAACTTCTTAGGTAACCACAAGTCTTCCGCATACAAAGATGGAGTTCAGAAACTGCTCGATGCATATCAAGAAATGGGCTGTCGCATGTCCTTGAAAATACGGATTTTACATTCGCATCTAGATTTCTTTCCCGAAAACCATGGCGCGGTGAGTGACGAACAGGGGGAACGCTTCTATCAAGACATCCAGTCAATGGAAAATCGCTACCAAGGTTTCTGGAACGAAAGTATACTGACAGACTACTGCTTGATGTTGTATCGTGACGATCCAGACAAGGTTTACAAAAGAAAATCGTACTCGCAACGTTTTTAGGTTGGTGTACATTTTTTTTATGAATAAAATTGTACTTTTACGATAAATTGTACTGAAATTAACACCAGTCATATTTCGATACCTAGATGTGCTAGAGGAAAACGGAAAACAGATTTAGAATCAGCGTACAAACCTGGTTTACAAAAGTGTGTATACATCTTTGACGAGAGAAAAAGTTCCATTTTGTCGACCAGTGTTATCGAAGAGCGTCCTTCGTTCAATTCTATAGAACGTTTTGGTTGACTCGTCTGAAGCACTCATCAATAAAACATAAGTGTAGTTGGTTTTCATAACTAATGTTGTATATTGTATAGTGTGTGTTGTATATTGTATATTCTTTCCATTTCATCATCAAAGTATTCACAACTTAGTATTTTTAGAGCCTGAAAAAACATGCTTCGAAGGGCAGATTCTTTTTTTAGTAATATCGTCGTGGGAAGATTCAGAATTTATTATTAACAAGTTATTTGTTGTTTTTCGATATATTTTAAATTTAAATTGTTATTGTTGTTGTTGTTATTCACGAAAATTTTAATTCTCGCTCAGTCATTTCCATTCCGATTCTCATTCCCATCCGCGATCCGCAAATGAGAATGTGCAAAATGAAAAATCCACATTTGAGAAAAGTGTTTCTTGATTTGAGAAACAGTCACTCCATTCTCATTCGGAGTAAAGGCACCAAATGGGACTGGCTAATATTTCCTAACTTAATTTAACCTAACCTAACAAAACCAGACCTAACCTAACTTAACAGTAGCATAACCTAACCTAACCAAACCTAATCTAACATATCGTAGCCTAACCTAACATTAGCACAACCTAATCTAACCAAACCTAATCTAACGTATCGTAACCTAACCTAACCTAAATTAACTTAATCTGGACCAGAGTGGAAAAGTCGCGAATGAGAATGACATGAATTGGGAAAAAGACCGATTTGACAAAATGTCTTCTTTGAAATGAAAATAAAAACCCACTCTAATAGACAGAGTTTATTTCCACGACAGTTTCGACGCCCACTGGCATCCTCCTCGTGGAAATAAACTCTGTCTATTAGAGTGGGTTTTTATTTTCATATCTTGACCTTCACGTAGAAAAAAGTGAAGTTTTTTTGCATGTCTTCTTTGAAATTCTCCCTTTTCAGCTTTTCCACTTTTGGACGCGGAATGACAATGAGTGAGAAGAGAACTTCACGAATGTCAATTACATACAAAACATTTTACTATTTTTATTCATTGTTTTAATAATTTCTAGTGTAAGTTTTAATAATTAGGACATTTCATAAAAAAAAAGAAGCTTATAGTTTGCATGTTTTTTGCGAGTTTGTTTCATTGGTTTTTAAGAATGTTTGTACTGTCTTTCAATGTCATTTTTGTCATTAACCCTTTCACTGCTACGTTATGGTAGGGGTATATGTGCGTGGCAGGCACGGATTTATGGCAACGAATATATGCGGGTTTGGCGGTGAAACGGTTAAAACGTTAGTGGCCAGGTCGTTTGATGTAACGAAATCTTTGAGCACATCTTAAATACTTTCTCATTCATTTATACTCTGGACTTAAACATTATATATATATATATATATATATATATATATATATATATGAAACGGACATGTTATGTCCCTTGAAAAGTGGACGCTCAATTTTGCCAGTTTAGGTTTAAGTTTTGGTTGTTGGCTAAAAATACAATAGTTACCCCTTTTTCTTTTTTACGTATTCAATCCGACGTGAATGCAACGAGTCTTTTGATTATATTGAGGTTCTGAATATAGTCGGCTAGTGTAGCTGTAACCCATAGATCCTGTCCCAAAGCTGGATCCTATCTGCTTTGCAGATAGCTGGTGA
>JAJOZX010001728.1:145000-155000 GCA_023014485.1 Bathynomus jamesi | reverse complement strand
GCTCTGAAACCAGACCCGACCAGCGCCTCCTGCTACATTTATTGACAAAGGGAACGTTACTACTTCTACTCTATCTAAACTAGCCCTCCATCAAGCAGCACCCTTTTAATAAATAAAAGGAAGGAGCAAACGAAAGAAAGAAAGGAGAGGGGTGGAGGGGCTTCCCAAAATAGTTTAATATATATATTCGGGGGTTTCGACCCCCGAGAATTCGCATCTATTACAAACACGTAAATAATATAAAAAGAGTAAACGAAAAATCTATTATTTGAGAATTCTCAATGCTCTGATATCAGACCTGACCAGCACCTACTAATACATTTAGAATCAAAAAGGAACATCATCACCATCCCCCCGCACTCTACCCCAACCAACCCCAACCAACTCCTATGTAAGCTTATTCGAAGGTTTTGACTCCCTAGCGTTCTACCTTCTGTAGGAAAGGCAAATAGGTATGTTGATATTTTGAATGTGAACGGAATCCACAGACATCTAACAGAACGCGGCACAAGCTAAGGTTCAAAGATAACGATTCCTATAGCAAACTGTATACTATTGGGGAAAAACGCGAGATAATTCGTTTGTTATCTGAAATCGGGTCGGGGGGTCAGACTATAGTGAAGTATGAATATTCATACACTACAGTGACATCTGCACGAACCGTAGAAATGTGTGCAAGGCTCGAGAGTTCAAATAACAACTTTCATGGTGGACTGTCAAAAAGTGTGGTCCTGCAACACTATAATGTAACCGTCAGTGGTGGGCACCGTTAACCCAAAAGTTAACTTCGTTAACCGCTAATCCGTTAACCAAAAAGTTAACTTCGTTAACCGTTAATCCGTTAATTCGTTAAACATGTAACGGAAGTTACCGATAAACCGTTAACGTTAACTTTTATTATAAAAAAAATGAAAAACACAATATATATATATATAATTTAATTTTCCCTCTTCTTCTCGTTCTCCATTTTGTCCATGAGATGCATGTTGCCCTTCATGAAAATTAGCATATCAAAGTTTTCATCAGACAGGGATGATCTCTTGGCCCTCAGGATGTCCTTGCCCATAGAGAACAAACGCTCCACTGCAGCACTGGAGGGGATGGCTGTGTTGAACTTGATGAATAAGTCCACCAACACTTGCTCACCCAAGAAGGCAGCATCTGTCAGCAAGTCCTTGGAGTTGGTCTCCAGCCAGGTCTTGACCAAGTTCTGGGCCTTGCCCTTGAGTGACCTGTGGCTTCTGCTGCTCTCTTTTGTCTGGATGACAGCACTGAAGAAGTCATCCTCCTCCTCCTCCTCGTTGTTGCTGCCTCCACTGTTGCTGCCCATTTCGTTGGACTGCTGCTTCATGGCCTCCTCGACTGTACCCTCCATGCTTTTCCTCACCCTGGCGACCTTGGTGTTGTCATACTTGTCCAACCAGATGAGGCGAAACCTGGGATGGAAGGCAGCAGCCAGCTGGCATTCGTCATCCTCCAGGAGGGGCCCAAACCTTTTGTCGATGCCTGCCAAAAGTGCGTCGACCAAGGCGCTGCAGTAGACGAGGCCCTTGGACTTCAAGTCCTTAAGCCTGAAGATTGTCGCAGCAACTGTTGGCAGCAGAGTCCCAAGGTAGGCTTGTTCCTCCCCCTGGATCTTGTCGAGTGCTTTGGCCACAGGTGACATGATCTGGAAATAAAACAATGGAGAATTAGTAAATTGTAGAAATTCAAATTTGTATTATTCTGCAATATTATTCTGTTGTATTTTACTCAATAATATAACGATAATTGAATGAGCAAAACTAAAACGTATCTACTGGCTGGTGTTAAGAAAAATATAACTTTATTGCAATAAATAAATATAGTTGGAATAATTGTATTCTTAAACGTTTAACAGTGGCGGATTAATTGCGCACCTGCTCAGCACTGAAAATAATAGAAACTTTTAAACGTTTATTTATGAATTGTTTGGGTTAACGGACTTGAGTTAACGGAAGTTAAATGTAACAGAAGTTAATTAGTCCGATAATGATTTTCAAAGTTAACTTAAAAGTTAAATCGTTAACGAAAAAGTTAACTTCGTTAATTAACGATTAACGGATTAACGGTTTGTGCCCAGCTTTGGTAACCGTTATGCTAAAGTGTGAAATAGTGCAACAGTTTGATTAGAAAGTCGGGGCTATAAACGATGGCGGTGAAGAATGTGGAAATTAAGCTCAAAGACCTTTCTATTTAAAACTTGTTGGCTAAACTCCTCTCAGCTCTAGAAAATCAAAGGAACTCCTGCACTGAAGATAAATATGAAAAGAGAATTAAAAGGTTGAACAGAACAGCACATGTAGAGGCTTTTCATGCAATTTAACTGTTTATGTGCGCTGCTACAGATTATATCATCTCTAGACTATATTTGTTGATGAAAGAGAAGCAAATTAACATTTCATCAATAAATAAATTATAATAATTAATAGTAGTAGCTGCGCATACTCATCGGATATCTTCTTGGACCAGATCCATTCAGTATGAAAAACAACTTTCCAAAATCGCTGCAATTTCTTACACGAGACTTTGGGTTCACTCCGCAAGCCACAACACATATCAAAAATGTACAGAGGGTTGACAAAAGTAAATAGACACAATAGACACCATAATAGGGTGGCCAGACGGCTTTAGGCGGACAGTCCGCCTTTTGAGCACTCTGTCCTTAGGGTGGCCATTTCCAAATTTCCGAAAAGGAGGACACTGCGTATGTGGCCGTACGTTAACATATACTGTATATATATAATATATATATGTTAACGTACGGCCACATACGCAGTGTCCTCCTTTTTAAATGGCCACCCTACACCATGATGATTGTCCTCAAGAGCAAATGGCAAAGTTCATCAATGGAATGTCAGAACGTGTGTCACCTTCATAAAATGGAAAGGGGAAACCAACACGATTCTGAATATATTGATTCAATAAATCTATTTTTATTTATTGACTCTTATTATCAAATAAAAACTCTGAAACTACTTTCGTCAACACTGTATTCATATCGAAACGGTTCAGCAGCTGTAAGATCAAAGCCGCATGCGGATCAATTTGGATCTGAGCGGTTTTGGTTTTCGGACCTCTGCAGGCCTGAAGTATTAACGTGAGTGTATGTATAGATAGATATATGCATACATACATACATACGGGGCTCCAATAAACCTTAGCCCCCCCCGCCCATGGCCTAAACCATTAGAGGTACAGTAAAACTAAACATACCTTACAAAAGAGAATTTAATCCTGCATTTAATGAGAAACAATTAAAACTTGGTGTTCCGCCATTGGCTTCCAAGACAGCCTGAATTCGCTTTGAGTAGCTTGCCAAAAGTGACGTGAATAGATCTTGATCGTTACGCAAATTTGCTAAAACAGTTTCAATGTGTTGCGTCATTGTATCCTTCGAAAATCGATTTGCTGCAGGTTCTTGAAACAAGAGACATTCAACCTTGTCCTTTATAACTGATCCAATGTGTTCACAGACGTTCAGATCAGGAGAATTTCCTGGCCATTCTTCATTTCCAAAGAAATCGATAACATTGTTTGGGTTTCTTGGAAAAGGAATGACATGCTGGGATAGAATAATATCACAAAAATACTGTCCATCCCAACTCTGACCATTTGGCTTCAGCACCCACATGAGCTTCTTTGCAGTGAACAAAACAAACATACCAACACAGTCTGGACTTTTTAATAATTCGCGATAATGTTCATTGTCATCGATTTCATCTGGTGTTGTGGCCCACACTCGATCATTTTGGTAGTTAGGCCGACGTGTTACGTAAACAAAAAATTCATCGGAGACAGCTAAATGCATGAAATCATCTACATCCCAATCTTCAAGATAATGGGCAAACCACATTCTGTCATCGATGTTAAGTTGAGTTTTTCTTGGCTTTGGAAGTTCATGCCAAGGCTTTAAACCTTGCCTATGACGGTACAGTCGAATGATCTCACCACTAACGATCTTTCCTTTCAACACTTCGATCTCTCTAGAAAGTTTAGCACAGCTGTTTTTCCGCTTACGCGTACCGCTTTCAATGATGTCCTTTGTTTCCTGAGAGAGTGGCAAATTTGGGCGCCCAGATTTGGTTCTATCCATTTCACATTCATCCAAAGTTTTATTTCAATTTCTTTTGACGAAGTCCTCACTTCTTCGCAACTTTTTGGCAGCCCATGAACGTGTTATAAAGGTGGCTCCAACATCACGAGCTTCCCGAAATGTTATTGCTCGTATGCGATCTATCACACGTTGCCTCTCCGAATCACCAATTAATTGAGAAGCCATTATATTATCACTTTATCAGCTAGAGTAATTTTAATACCTGCAATAAATAAAGAATTTTATATATTTTTATAATCACTAAAAACTATTTCGATATAAGTAAACATGTAAGCTGCAAATGGGGGGGGGTAAGGTTTTTTGGAACCCCTTACATATAGAGTACATACGTACATAATTACGATAATTAGGTAAACACACACACACACACAGAAAAAGAGAGAGAGAGAGAGAGAGAGAGAGAGAGAGCTTGTAATGTTGCATAGGAGTATATCAAGGACTTTTCTTACCTGTTTTGAAGTTTTGAACAAAATAAATAAGTTGGCCCTTCTTTTCTCTACTTTTTCGTTTTCTTAAAAAAAAAAAAAATGCTAATAATGAAAGGTAAATATTTGAATTTGCTCTGCTTTGCTGCTGGCGATTTATGGCAAGTAACTCATGTATAAAATGCAAACACAAGACTTTATTCTGCTTTTATACCATTCTTTTTGCTTTTAAATGAGAGGTGGTAACATACATACACGTGTGTGTGTATATATATATATATATAACGAACGGGAAAAATCATATATTTATCATTCTTTTCATATAAGCAAACGTTTCGGAAATAAACTTCCATCTTCACTGATAATAGAGACAAAATTACAAGTATGATAAGTTACATATTAAAGTGTGATAAAAACATTAGTTACATTTATAAATGTAAAAATTTACATCAATCTTGAGTATACAACGTTCCATTACAATATCCAAACAGGGAACACCATAATACTATTATTACTATCCTGAATGGTCGCATCAATAGGAGGTGTAATCGTTTAATCTGGGTTTAGCTTTACGGGTATGCAAAGATTCCAAAATATGAAGAATGGTAAGTTGGTTGTTGTTAATGGTAGTTATGATTTGAAAAGAGGAAGGGTCATTGAGATGGTCGGTGATGCAGTAGTGTTCTCTTATAGATGATTTCAAAGGTTTATTTAACGGACGTAATGTGCGACTAGAGACCCCTCGATGCTCATCTATCCTTAGTTTATATTGGCGGCAAGTACTACCAATGCAGCTCGCCTGACAATGAACACACGTAAAAGAATAAATCACAGATGAGATAAGATCGTTGGGAAACTTCTCTTTGTGACGGAAGCAGGAAACGGAAAATATGAAACGGAAACTGAATTTGGGGATATAAAGGAGTGCATGTACTCGTAAATCAGCTTGCAGTCTCAACAGTGAGATCCAATTACTGAACAGACTCAACGTCGCTTCACCTCGCTCATCTAACGTGAAGTGGTGTTGCGACGTGACTTTGACGTAGAACAGTTTTAATATATAATATATATATATATATATTATATATATATATAATATTATATATATATTATGTGAGTTATGTAATTAGATAAGAATAAATTCTAAATAATTCAAAAGTAAAAATTTAGAATGGTTCAAAGCTTTTCTATGATGTTATATCTTGCTTGACGAACCCTTCAGTTAAAACTAAGAGAATGACTCGTAAAAATATAGTTATAGGTCTGAGGTCGAAGTTAAAGCAACATTTTCTGGCTGTTTCCACTCCAATAAATTATTGTTACAACTTTAACTTTTGGTACGACTATAACTTTGTAAATAAACCTATTTTAAGAATTTATTTGACCCTCATCAGGAACCATTATGGGAGTCAAAACATTGAGAGAAATTTTATTCGTTAAAAATTCTCAAATACAGATTTTTTATAGCACCATTTTGTAAGTTTTTAGGTCTGGGGTCATATGGACCCCATGGTTCCAAGAACGTAAGTAATTTGAAGGTTCTTGACGAGGGTTAAGGGTCTTGACGATCGTGTCGCAGGTAGCCAGACTCTATCGCAAATAAAGTCACTGATCTCGCGATCAGAGCGACTATCAAAGACCACCAAGCATGATCCAGGGGGAAAAAAAGACTTCCGCTTCACCCCTTGAAGTACTAGAATATTTACGAGGGGAATACAATCCAACATCGGTGAACTGTGCCTAGACTGCAGAGTGTAATGGTTCTCCTTTATTCCGAAGAACAGTTTCTCTTACAGTCGTCAAATCATTTTGAAAGTTTCAATGCACAATTTGGAATTATTTTACAAAACAATAATTACAATATTATGTTACATTAATAATTTAATTTTTAATTTTAGTTCTGTATTATAGATTTAGAGAGATAATAATAATTTATTTCCTCTATCTACGTACATACATACATTAAAAATCTCATTTCCCAATGGATTGGGGTGAGAAGGCAAAAATAGATAGGCTGCAAAAGAGAGGAGGTAGTGAAGAAGAGAAAAAGGAGAGCCTAAAGCGCGTAAATCCGTGCACCTACGCATCCTCGTTTATCAACGCCCCGACTACATGGCTAAATCCCACACTTAAGCGACCCTTCATACTGCAGGAAACTTGTATATACAAAATATTACATTTTTCACACTTAAATACAATATTTGTTCTTTAAAACAATCCTCTGTTTTTGCATATTTTTAATTTTAAAATACATTTCGTAACAAAATGAATTTTAACGGAAACGAAATTCATATATAATAAAATTATTTTTAAAAGGACATTTGAGCAAAGATCCAGTTTCGTTAAACTTAATATTAATCTTTAAACATAAACTCATTTACAAAAATAATAATTTTTTAGAAAGTTCAAAAAAATTTAACTAAATTACTCATATTTTGTATTTTAATTCATTTTATTATTTACATGTTGGTTGGTTGGTTGGTTGGTTTGTTCATTGTATCATTTGCTCGGTATTTTGTAAATTTTATTCCAATTTTTTTTTTTTATCCTAAAAAATTACGAGTAATATTTACCAAAAAAAAATTATTAAAATCCTAGTTGCAAATTTCGTATTTTTTTTCATTGTAATTTTAGGAAAATGGTTGAATAGCCTAAAATTCCACAAGACTAGGCCTACAATATCAAATTTTCCAATATACATAGGAAAATTCAAGTAGGCCCTACTTTTTTTTTCATGCTTGGTAATGCTTAAATACACTTATATGTACTAACATTCCACTGTAAGCTGATTACGCCTAAACCATTACAACCGTAAAACAATTGTTTTCTTGATTAGAAAAGAACCAAACTGTATTCAACTCTTCGCTGACTCTAAAGAAAAATCCATTTACTTTTACGCTTATAAATTTTTTTACCACTTTACGACTTTTTCGCCATTTCTCATATACGATTTTCACCATACGTTGGTTTTTTTTTTTTTTTTTATATATATACGCGACTTTCACCGGATTTTTCCTGGTTTTTTTTACCCTGTATGACTTTTTTTTCTGTTCTTTCTTCATAATCGGGTCACGTATGCTTATTCTTGGTCATCCAAGCCTTGCTGACGTGGTATCAATTTGTCGTGGAAGCGGTTCCCCTTGAGTATCACCAATTCCTCCGGACGTCACCCTCCGTGTAATTTATTGAAGCAGATGGTATGAGAAGCAAATAGGGGCTCGGCGCCCCCTCCTACATCTTTTTTTATTAATAAAGCGACTAGGGGAAATATTACTAAACACGTTTTGGTGGTCCTCTTTTCATTGAACGCCTTAAATATTATTAAGGCAAATGCGTAAGAATTTAGGGACATCGAATTCAGTAGATATAAAGGAATGTTCATATCTAGCTATCATTTATCTACTTATCTACCTTGTTAGATAGATAGATAGAGAGATAGATAGATAAATATCTTTAAAAAAGATTATTATTAACACAAATGCGTTAGAACTGACGGTAGATATGATATATTCGATAGATAAATTTGGTAGATACAAAGGAATGCTCATATCTAGCTATAATTTATCTACCTATCTACCTTATCAAATAGATAGACAGGTAGATAGATAAAGAGATAAATAGATAAGTCTAGATCTAGCTATCTTATTATTAAAAAAAATTAAATGAAATAATTTGGCTTCGAAATAATTATTAAATTACAACTTTCTGACAATAAAATGATTACATTTCATTAAATATAACTTCTTTGATCAATGATTTATGTCTTTTGTGAATTACGAGTTATAAATTAACGTTATAGTATTCATAGCATGCATAGAAGACCTTAAAGAGTTTAATTATAGTATTAAATTATATTAATTATAGTTAGGGATATTTATATATAAAGATTTGCATTGTTAAATATTTTTGAAACGGTATTCATGTAATTAATTATTATTTAGAATAATTTGAAATTATAATAATGGAGTTAGAAATGAATTAATATATATATATATATATATATATATTATAATATATATATATATATATATATATATATATATATATATATATATATATATATATATATACACACACACACACACACACACACTTGGCTGAATGAAGAATTAATTACAGCGATTTTAATTGCTAAAGCAATTTTGAGGTCATTATATTATAAAAAATTTGTATAGATTGTAATTCCTCCTTTATTCTACTTAATATTAATAATAATAATTAATACATTCATAAACTCTGGTTTGCTTCGTTTCTTGAATTTCTTAATTTCTTTAATGTTAAGAGCATCTAAAAACACAAACTCTACAACTCTACTATAAAAAAAAAATGCATCTCCACTTATAAATGAAACACGTTTAAACAATAATACATAAAAAAATTAAATATTGTTCAAAACTAATGACTTTTAGAGCAGTTTCGAAGAAATACATCTTATTTTTTTATTTATTTTTTTTTCCGTTCGTGCTCTGCACTCCTTTTTTATTAGTATACACTACGCACGGTGATCATGTATCGAGAAAGTAACCGGAAAAAGACTGTGTATCTTAAACAACGTGTATTTATTATTGTATTTAACGTTATCTTTCAGAGAAAAACGTTTGTATTTCACGTTTTTTGTGAAAATGGTTTGTTTTGAGTGATTTATTTAAAATGTTTGTTGAAGTTTTTAATAAGAGGAAATCGGATGAAATGTTGAATAATTAAAATTTTACTCTTATCCTAAATGGTCTGAGCACGGTGCTTGCGTGCTTGCGATCGCGGTATTATCCATTATCCGCAAGTTTATTAAGAAAAAGATTGTAAAGTGTGCTGATGAATGCTGGTAAGTATATTTAATTTAAAAGTATAATTGTCACACACATATATATATATATACAGGGTGTCCCATAAGTCCAGTCTCATAGGGAAATTTATTTTAAATAAAATTTACAAAATTAATACATTTGAACTAAAACAAATGTTCAAAATGATGTCTTGTGTTGGGACCTTTTTTTTTTTTGCAGGTAGAATAATACGCAATGGTGGAGGCGGAGGTCTTTTCCTCAGGAGTGTAACTCACTTCTATATTATCCACTGCGTGTTATTCTACCTGCAACAAAAAAAAAAAAAGGTCCCAAAACAAAACATCAATTTGAACATGTGTTTTAGTTATAATGTCTTACTTTTGTAAATTTTATTTCAAATAAATTCCCCTATGAGACCGGACTTATGGGACACCCTGTACATATAACTTAAGCGTTTATCTGTGGCCTTCACTCGGAACTAGGATTATCAGACGTCCCGAAATGAGCCCACAAACCTTAACTTTTAAAACAATAACTCAACCCCTCTCTCAAAACGCCCCCCCCCCCCAAAGACTTCAAATATCAAACCAAAGAACTTTAAAAAATTTGAATAAAATGTATCTTTTAATATGAATCCCCGATCGTCTTAGTGGCAG
>JAJOZX010001728.1:100000-142500 GCA_023014485.1 Bathynomus jamesi | reverse complement strand
TCCGCGCAAGATGAGAAGAGAGAACGAACAAATGAAAAAATGAGGTAACCACCTGGGAATCGAACCCGGGATCTTCCGATTGCCGGTCAGATATGATAACCATTACACCACGGGCCCGTGGTGTAATGGTTATCATATCTGACCGGCAATCGGAAGATCCCGGGTTCGATTCACGGGTGGTTACCTCATTTTTTCATTTGTTCGTTCTCTCTTCTCATCTTGCGCGGAATGTTCTCCTATACAAGCGTCGTTCTTTACGTTATTTATACTGCGTGTTCTTTGCAGTTGAAATGTATATATATATATATATATATATATAACGTAAAGAACGACGCTTGTATAGGAGAATATTCCGCACAAGATGAGGGGAGCATTTGTTCGAGTGAGGCCCGTGGTGTAATGGTTATCATATCTGACCGGCAATCGGAAGATCCCGGGTTCGATTCCCGGGTGGTTACCTCATTTTTCATTTGTTTCGTTCTCTCTCCTCATCTTGCGCGGAATATTCTCCTATACAAGCGTCGTTCTTTACGTTAATTATACTGCGTGTTTGCAGTTAAAATGTATATAATGTACGGCAAGCGAGGGGTTCCCTCTTGGGGCATTGGTTTCTGCGCGTATGTAGGAGAATTACGGCATTTGTTCGAGTGAGGCCCGTGGTGTAATGGTTATCATATCTGACCGGCAATCGAAAGATCCCGGGTTCGATTCCCGGGTGGTTACCTCATTTGTTTTTGTTTCGTTCTCTCTCCTCATCTTGCGCGGAATATTCTCCTATACAAGCGTCGTTCTTTACGTTAATTATACTGCGTGTTTGCAGTTAAAAAAAAAATATATATATATATATATATATATATATATATTATAGCACTATACTGTATATCTATATATATATAAATATATTAATAAAAAAACAATAGATACATTTTCGGTGTAAAAAGTACAACTAGATGAAGATAATACAATTATTACTTAACATTTAAACCCTACCAGGGGCGCTAGTGTACCCCAGTACTCGGGGTATTGCTAGAGTAACTTTTATAATGGATAGGGACTGAAGGTTAAAGTAGACCCAAAAGGACTAAATTAGAGCGTCTATTGAATCACAGACACAAAAGTTAATTTTACTTCGCGTTACCTGATTTCAGGTAACGTCTTTTCTTTGGAAACATTTTGGCACGAGGGGTATGTTCGAGGGGCGATACGAAAGTAATGCCCTTTATTGTATTTACGAACTGGAAAATAAGAGGCATTGCTTTTGTACCGACCCTCGTAATTCAGTAATAATGATGAAGTATTTAAGTTTCGTCCGATAACACCTTATCTTACGAATACTTTGATAAGACTCCATCAGTATTACGCAGGATGTGTTTAAGTGACTGAATGTGGGTGACTGTACAAGAGTTTAAGGAATTATTCATTGAATAAGTATGAATAAATGCTGGTAAGAGTTTAACACTCTCTCTCTCTCTCTCTCTCTCTCTCTCTCTCTCTCTCTCTATCTCTCGCCGAGCCATTTTATCTCATGAAAAATGATTCAGAACTTAACTGAGCATTAATGCATTTTTAAAATTTTCAGAAAACATTTTTCAAAATTTTAATATTTACTGAACTTTTTTTTTTAGTGTAATTAAGCGATTTTTTTTTAATTTTACTATTTTAAGACGTCAAATAATATTTGGAGACGATTAAAATAAATTACTTATTAAATAAAATTGCGTAACGCACGTTGCCAACGTCTCTATCTCGCGGGTAACACCATATCCCTTTGAGCGAAGTGAAGACGATAAGATCGCGGGTTCGGTCGAACCCCGTTGACGTTGGTAATAACAATACAGGAAATAGAGCAATGGGTCACATTAGTTGGTCTGAACATTGTGCCAGTTCCTAGCCCCCCCCCCCACCCCCCCCTACTCATTATTACTATTATAATGCATATTGTGATATTGACGTATTCAGGATACAGCGTAATAATGTTTTAATATCAGAATAAAAAGAAAATAATAAATTAAACAGAACATACAGCATTGACGTAATAATACTGAAGATATAAAAAAACTATACTTAACCCGAATTTATTCAATGTTAATTGTAAAAGTGTAAAAGTTAATTTTACTGCCATAAACAACATCTTTTTTCTTTTTTTTTCTTTTTTGAAGCTTGCTATGATATGAGAAATAGTCATATTTTCATTTTCCACACTATTTATACTATTTATACAGTATATAAGAAAATGTCTATGGAAAATGACTGTAAGGCCACGCCTGAAGACAAGAAAATTGACATATATATATATATATGAACAGTCGAATGCATGAGTGTACACTGTAAATCACTTTGAATTCCCACTGTCTCAGAGTTATTCCATATTGTAATAAATGGAATTATATGTAATTTTAAGCAGTATTTTCATAAAAAAAAAAAATGTATTGAAATTGTGTTAAATGATTTGCAAGCTGAAGCAAAACTTAAAATAAAGTATTGGAATATACTGTGTGTATCTATACTTAGAGAAAAATTTTATGATTAATCTTTCTAGTGCTTTCTAGAACGTTTTACCCTTTAGAAATGCTAAATAGGTCAATAGTACAAAATACAGATATTATCGGAAATATCTCGAGCAAATGTGATTAAGAAACCAAAGTTTAAATTTATATTTTGAAACAGTGTAAATTAGTGAAAAAGGTGCACACAATTATATACAGGTGGCCACAAAGTCCCTTTGCATGCGTGGAAAAACGAGGGCAACATACAGATATGCTGTAATTGCGCTGTAAAGGAACTTTGTGGCCACTCTGTAGATGAATGAATATTTACTCAGTAAAATCTATGGTCATATACTGTAAATGCTAAAATACTACGAATAATAAAATATGAAGACTTTTGAATATAATAATCAGTCAGGAATGCCAGAAACTGGCACAGCGCTCAAGCCAAACTAATATGGCCCATTGCGCTAACTTCTGCATTATGATTATTATTATTATTATTACTATTATTATTATTACCAGCACCATCGGGAATCGAATTCCCGACTACGCTTAATGGAAAACTGAGGTACGACCAATCCACTGATCATAATAGTCAACCATTATGTCCAACGCAGCTTTACAACGATCTCTTGTTTTTACGAAGATTCCACGATGCTTATATTGGTGAAAAGATGTCTTTTACTGTTGGTTGAGTGACTGGATAATCAAACTGTTGTCGCTTTGGAAAGCAGAATTCTCAAAATTTCAGATTTCCACACGATACTGTCATAGTATAATTACATGTTTCGCGCGATTCAAACAACAAACAAGTTCCTTGGCGACCAGGAATATCATCAACTTTACAGAACGATTGAAAGGGACTCCCCATTCGTCAGCTGATGTTCAATTGCATGCAGATTCGAATGGACCAACGAAATGATTCAGAAGCCTCCTAAATTTTGGAAGTCGGTTCTTTATTAAAACGGGTCTTCGTCCAATCAGTATACATCAAATGAACGCACATGGATGTGGGTAAAAGTTAAATGAAGCCTACGAAACCCTGTTTACAACCCACAACACAACCTGGAGGTTTTAGTGTTATTGTTTGGGCAGCAATATGGAAAGTTGAAAAGGCGGACCGAGTATTTGTCGAGGGACTTCTAAATTCCAAGATAACCAAACCTTCCTTGAGAACCATTTTCCATTGTTCCAGTAAGGAGAAATCTAGTTTAATACACATGTGTTGCAATACTATTGTGCAACCTGTCATGCACTTTAGAATACACTGTTCATTGGAAGAGACAAAAAAACTTACAAAATTTCCCTTGAGCTGACTCCTAGAAACCCACATATGAATCGTATTGAGGACGACAGGACGTCTGTGGGTATCTTGATCGTCACTAAAGAAAAACAAGGCCTCCTCCAACATCCGTACAAAATCTAAGAGAAATATTGTTCACATTGTGACAAAATCAAGACCATAGCGTAATCTAAAATCTCATCACATCGATGTGACAGTGCGTCCAAGCCTTCGTGAAGCACATGGAAAGGCTACAATGTACTGACTGCATGAGTTTACTTATTTATCACATCTCCGAGAGGTTTATTCTTCGTGAAACATAAAACTATATTAACTTCTTTTGGACCACTGGGTCGAATATGTACCGTTTCCCATACACGCACTCATAACTTAACTCTACAAACACTTCGGTCGTTAAGAGGTTAAATATTTGGCTGCTTATTTTATTCCTGTAGGGATCTCTCTCTCTCTCTCTCTCTCTCTCTCTCTCTCTCTCTCTCTCTCTCTCTCTCATATATATATATATATATATGTTATAGTCAATGTGTGAAAACAGTCATTTCACATAATGCCTAGAAGTTTCAGGCATTCCGCGTAATACCTGTGACCCTTAAACATAGGTAATACGCATTACTAACCTAACCTAACCAACTTAGTCTAACTTAACCTAACCTAATCTAACCTAACCTAACCACCTTAACTTAACCTAAAAAAAAAAAAAAATTAGACTAACACGAACGTAGATGTAGCTCGTAGCGTAAACTAACCCACTTTTTGTTTAACTTTACCTACTTTTTTTTTTTTAACCTCTCCTTACTTTGCATGTCTGTAACTCTCTTTTCTTGCATGTTTGTAGTTTGCATGGTATGACAGTGAGTTAAGACTGTGTTTGCATGGTTTGTAAGCGTTCTTATTTTACTTCTTTTCATCTTTCACCCCTTTCCCATTTTCTCCGACTATTTTTCTGACTTGTCGGCAGTGGCCGGCGGATGATGATGGTGAGACTTTTTTCCTCTTTTTCTGAATGAATGTTAACTCACGAGTGATAGGTGTTGCTCCTTACTTAACCCCTTATTCTCTTATCTTCTCTTCTCTTAACCCCCTACTCTTTCCTTTCTCTCGGGCTAACCTTAGAGTGGATCTTAGGGTCTTTGTTAGCCTTAGCTTCTGAAGATTCTGTAGATTCACGAAGTCATTAATCGCTTAATCGAATTACCCTAAATGCCTGAAATTTTTAGGCATTACGTGAAATGACTGGTTTCACACATTAACTGTAAAATAGTGTTTGTACTTGTAAATTTGGTAAATTTTGTAATTTTAAGTTATATACTGATGATAAGTTTGAGGAGTTAAAAAAGGTCTTATTAAGAATTTGATGATTCATCAGCCTCAGGAAAACTTAACGCGAATAGAAGAACGAAATACAAGATGAAAAACTAGATCCTTTAGTTCAAATTCTTAATAATTCTTTGTTTATCACAGAAGATCGTTCCTTTGGATTTTAAGTTAGCTAATGTAACTCCACTCTTTTAAAAAGGGGGATAAGCAACAAAAGGTAGCAATAAACGGGAATAGTCAAGGTGAGCTAATGTAACTAACGGTGTTCCCCAAGGATCAGTTTTGGGAACAGTATTTTTCATGGTAATGTATATATATATTAACGATCTAGACGTCAATTTATTGAGTAAAATTTCTAAATTTGCCGACGTTACTAAAATTGCGTCAAAGCAAATAGTTTATTAGATAAAGAGAGTTTGCAGCGCGATCTTGATAAATTGGTGGAGTGGCCTAATAGGTGGCAACTGGAATTTAACGTAGATAAACGTAAAGCCATGCATATAGGTTACTACAACAGTAAGTGAAGTAAGTGAACTACACTATGGAAAATAGTGTGTTAAATAAAGCCTCCGAGGAAAAAGATTTGGGTGTCATTGTTACAAAGGATTTAAAATTCTCAAAACAGTGTCCATTTGCGAGCAGTAAAGCTAACAATGTACTGGATTTTAGTTCTTGTAATTTTGAATAAAGATAGTGTTTTGTCAGTATATAAATCGCTTGTTACGCCTCACTTAGAATATGCTATACAGGTTTGGTCACTCTATATGAGTAAGGATCTAGAAATGGTAGAAACAGTTCAGCATCGCGCAGCAAGGCTTATTTCAACCTTACGTGGTAAACTATACGAAAACAAACTCAAAGAGTTGAATTTGTAAACCCTTGAAACTCGGCGTTTGAGAGGCGAATTATAGTAATTCAGGTATTTAAAGTTTTAAATCGATTTGTCAACGTAAATTGTGGGCATTCTTTTGACCTAGACCAGTGGTTCCCAAATTTATTTGTATGGTTACCCAAAACCCAATTCTAATGCAGCTCCATTACTCCAATCATTAGATGTTTTATAACTTCTTGATTATCACAATATTAATTTTTATAACTTCTGAATTGCGTGTCATTACCCCACAAAATAGTTGTCATTACCCCAGTGTGGTGATTTACCCCTAAATTGGGAACCAATGACCTAGACCAGTGCTGTCCAACTTCTATAAAGCGCGGCCACGATGTTGCCTATAATCATACACTGTTGGTTAATACGACTTAGGAACCCGCTGAATGTTGTTCTCCCTACTAGAAATGACAAAATAGGGAAGAAAATTCAGAAATGAAATTTGGCAAACGTCCATTCCGCGGGCCGCAAGTTGGACCGCGCTGACCTAGACGATGTAAATATTACGAGAAACAATGTTTTTAAAATAAAAGTCAAAAGATTTGAGACAAAGTTGCGAAAATTTCAGAAATAATTAAATCGGCTCGCTCAGTGGTCGACCACTTGGCAAATGCCTTTTAAGTTAGATAAATGCAAAGTGATGCACGTAGGCGCCAGGAACCGATGTTGCGCCAACTATTTGTTGTGTGGGGCAGGAAATTGCAACTATCAACTTTGTAGAAAACTTTGGTGTGTTTATAATTAGTGAGCTCAAGTTTTCGTAAGATTTCGTTGACGTTGAAAAAAATTAATAAAATACTGAGCTACATTAAAAGGTAATCCTCGTATACCGTAGTAAAGACATTATTCTCCCTCTCTACGGTGCGTTGGTTAGGCCCACCTCGAGTATGCTGTGCAATTCTGGTCCCACTTTTGAGAAAAAGTATACAAAGGCTCGAAAATATTCAAGACAGAATGACTAAGCTAATTTCGTTTGTCCTTCATAAATCATACGATTATAGACTTCCCGATCTTAATTTATATTCCTTCCAGAAGCGTCAGCCCAGAGGCGGAGATTGGAGGAGGAGACTGTAGACACCAATCGACCAGGGAAGTACTCCGGTTGGGGACGTTAGGCAGGAGACAGGGAGTGCAGGAACTCCCATTTCTCCTGTCATTGTCCTTCTTAGCTGATCTTTTTTCCGTGTCTCATCCAGCATACCCTCAAACGTACACACTTCACCCTCTATTCTTCACAAAACATGCATGAATTTTACACACTACACAATCTTTTCAAAATTTATTAAAAAAAATGGCATCGTGAGCCTCGGAGACCTTGATTTTGGCTATCTTCCCTATAAACGGGGGCATTTTTGTGGGTACCCACCCTTGACCCCTCCTTTCTACATAAAATGAACTAATTACGGTATTTAAACTCCTGTATAGGATCGGCAAATATTGATAACTCTAAACGTTTTACACTAAGCACGAACCCGACTCGTAAAACAAGTGCTGGAAAGTGTAACCAAAACGGTACAATATGGATATTTGCGTACACTTCTTTACGCACAAGATTATCAATTATCACCGGTCTGCATGAAAATCGATTTCTTTATTTTGAGTTATGATTCTGAAACAGTTCGCTGCGCTGAATTCAAAAATGCTACCAGTTTTTTTCTATCACCCACAGTTTTAAAGTTATTAGCAAAACAATTTTGCGGCGTTTTGTAATTTTTTACCTTTTTTTATCTTTAATTAATTTCGTTTTTTCATATTTTTCAGATAGATAATTCTAACATTATGTCTTTAAAATTTTAATAATGGCTTCTAGAGGATGTACCCATAGTCCAGACATATTTTGTTATATTTGTGGTCGGTATGTTGTTGTAAAACAAAGGACAAATGTAACGACCTTCATTAAGAGTTCTTATCATGCTTATTTTGGAATTAAATTAGGAGATCAAGACAAAAGTTGGGCTCCACACAAGGTTTGTCTTGCGTGTGTTGCGGCACTAAGGAATTGGAGCAAAGGTAAAAAGAAAAGTTTGCCATTTGGGATCCCTATGGTATGGCGCGAGCCTAGAAACCATACCGACGACTGCTACTTCTGTTCTTGCAATGTTAAAGGTTATAATGCAAAGAATAAAGAGAGCCTTCAATACCCAAGTCTTCCATCTGAAATAAGGCCGGTACCCCATGGTCCAGAAGTTCCTATTCCCCGCCCACCCGAGAGTCTGGATCAATAAAATTCAGATTCTGATTCAGCTCCAAATCCAGACAATGATGATGTTTATGAACAGCCAACAGCTGACCGAGATCCTAAACCATTAACCCAAGCCGAACTAAATGACTTAGTCAGAGATTTGAATCTGCCTAAGGACTTTGCAGAACTTTTGGGGTCTAGATTGCAGCAGGAGAACAATTTATTGGCATCCAACACATACTTCGCTTGGTACAAGTAAAGAAGGTAAATACTGTATATTTTGTTTCTTTCAGTTATTTTTTTATTCTTTCATAAACAAGCAATATGCTTGTCCAAGAGCTAGGAGCTATTTAATTCTGCTTTAATTAGATTTTACTCTATCACCTAAAGATTTCGTGCTACAAGGGGTGTTGTAATATCTCATCTGTCCCCAAATGTTAACCACCCATTGATGGGAGGGGAGAGAGTATTTTGCTGGGAACGGGACTGGTTGTTATATAATTTACCCTACATTATTATGTAAGCGTTACTGTAGTCTATAACAACAAAATTTATGGCTTAGCATGTGCAATCCAATGTTGGTCTCGATAAGATGGTTCACATTTGGGGATAAATGGGGGATTTATGACACACCCTGTAGTAAGAAAACCATACATGATAGGGAAAAACTAACTATATTTTTGAGATCAGCGCAATCAAATTATATGGAATCACCAACTAGTTTGTAAAAATCGATCGACAAGTTTTCAAATGTGTACTGGTGAAATTATTTATTAGAATAAGTTTTCCAGTGTGAAGTCGTTTCCAACACCTTCGTCAGTATGTTTAAAATCAATCTTAACCTAGCGTTAGGCGATCTTCTTGAGTAACTCTTCTTGCTTCTGGATTTATTACTCTGATTTGCTTATCGATGTATAAATGTATGATTGTGCGTATATATTTCCAATTCGTAACCTAACCTAACCTAAATTGTTCTATGAAATTTCTAGGCAGTTTTTTCCTTTGCAAATTGCCAAGTATTTTCTTTCACTAACGTCCCTACCTTAGTGAGTAACACCCTTTCCCCCCCCTATATAAGTGGAGTGAAAACACTAAGGTAATGGGTTGGAATCCTGATGATGCTGTTAATAATAGTACAAGAGTTAGTTAGACCTTTAGGCTGCCAGTTTCTAGACCTGCTGACTGATTATTTTTTATTTTTTATTTCTCCGAGGACTAGGGAAGAGCCTTCTTGCTCTTCGGTGCTTGTTCTTCTCTTTTTGAGTTTGTCTGCGGCTGTATGAAAGCTATAAGTACCACTTCGAGTAGGTTGTAAAGTTATTGTAGCTTAATATTATTCTTGTAATTCCTTGTAACTCCCTATAACTTTTTGTTACATATACACTACGTTCCAAATTATTAAGCAGATTGCATTTTCTCTAATGTTTTCAAAAGTTTTTCACCGATTTCAATGAAATTTATAGCAAATAATTACTATATATAGCAGCACTGATAGTATTCATTTCGATTAAATATTTTGATAATTCAAATAACTATCTTTTTATTGAAAAATATGTAAAATATTATGTTCCGAATTATTAAGCAAGTATTCTATTTACAGATCTAAATGGTGAAAATGGGTAAGAAGAAGGATTTAACACTAACTAAGAAAGAAAAATAGTCAAGTTACTCGCTGAAAATATAAAATCTATTGGAATTGCGAAGCAGTTTGGCATGGCTTATCGAACTGTAAACAAGTTTGTAGCGGAGGGTACCAAACTGAGCCAGCGAAGTGATAAAGGAGCTATAAGAAAAGTGACAAGGCGGCAGATATCTGTAATCAAGTGTAAATTGCAAAGCATCCATTGTCCTCAAGTAAAGAGGTTTTTGAGCAGGCTGGCATATAATGTACCAAGAACATCTCGATGTGGAATCTTCCAAACAATTGGCAAGACGTGTAAACCTACGATTCAGTCACCATTAACACCCAGGTACAAGAAGCAGCGTGTTGAATGGGCGCGTCAGTACGTGAAAACAGATTTTAATACTGTATTGTTAACCGATGAATGAAGAGCAACCCTTGAGGGATCTGATGGTTGGTCAAGAAGATGGATTGCTAAGGGTCAATCTTTACCATGGAATGAAGTTTTCTTTTAGAAAGTTTGTGTAAGACTGGGCATTCATTTTTACACCATCAGGCACTCTGTATGGGACAGCTACTTCATTGCTTATCAATCTTGCCCAAAACATGACACTACCTCCACCTTGTTGGCGTCTTAATCTCGATGGTAGAAATTGGCTCTCAGCAATCCATCTTCTTGACCAACCATCAGATCCCGCAAGGGTTGCTCTTCATTCATCGGTTAACAATACAGTACTAAAATCTGTTTTCACGTACTGACGCGCCCATTCAACACGCTGCTTCTTGTACCTGGGTGTTAATGGTGACTGAATCGTAGGTTTACACGTCTTGCCAATTGTTTGGAGGATTCCACATCGAGATGTTCTTGGTACATTATGTATGCCAGCCTGCTCAAAAAACTCTTTACTTGAGGACAATGGATGCTTTGCAACTTTGCGCTTGATTACAGATATCTGCCGCCTTGTCACTTTTCTTATAGCTCCTTTATCACTTCGCTGCCTCAGTTTGGTACCCTCCGCTACAAACGTGTTTACAGTTCGATAAGCCCTGCCAAACTGCTTCGCAATTTCAGTAGATTTTATATTTTCAGCGAGTAACTTGACTATTTTTCTTTTCTCAGTTAGTATTAAATCCTTCTTCTTACCCATTTTCACCATTTAGATCTGTAAATAGAATACTTGCTTAATAATTCGGAACATTTGAAAACATTGGAGAAAATGCAATCTGCTTAATAATTTGGAACGGAGTGTATGTATATATATATATATATATATATATATATATATGGGCTACGTCGTGGCCAATGTCGTAACACCGCTTCCCCGAGATCAGCAAAGTTAAGCGACATTGGGTCTGGGTAGTAGTTGGATGGGAGACCGTCCTCCGCGCCCAGATTATGTAGCAACCCGTGGTTCGGATCCCAAGTAAAGCTGTAGGTCCCCTCCGTCATATGACCTTAGATGTTGCGAAGGAGGTTAAACAACCACAATTATATATATATATATATATACATATATGCTCACGATATATATATGCTCACGGTTTCTCAAAAAAGGGTCGAAATCGACACAGCCATAGAACCAAAACTAAGAGCGAGTCTCATTCACCTAAAACTAAATGAATATCTACTAAACTCTCCTTCATTATACATTGTTCAGCGATCCAAGTTCGAGGTATAATTTGCTTGTTCCTAAGAACCTGTTAATTTTTGATATGTGACTCTTTCACATGGAAAATGATCCAAATAGTTTTAAAACTGTAAAAATATTGGAAGAAAGCAACGATTTTGTTCACATTTTATGGGATATGTTATTCGTGTGGAAATTGTGAGAATTTGGACATAAAATATACTTTAACTCCGTGAATAAAGTATTATTAATGTCGAATTCTTAATGTCGTATAAATGTAGCCTATTTTGAAATAAAATGTTGAATGCTACTCCATACACGCTATGAAAAATATGTACGGAGGGGACCTATAGACATTTCGTCCGGGCTGACGCCATTTTCTCGATATGACAGTTAATTATAATCGACAAGTTTGTTAGGTTAGGTTAGGTTAAGCTAGTTTTTCAGAGTGTCGATGTTATGTCCCCTCGAGCAAATGAGTATAGGCCCATTTTGCTTATAGGAAATTGCATCAAAACACTATAAACTAACTTAACCTGTGCTAACCTAACCTAACTTGACTTAATCTAACCCCAAACAAACTTATCTATTAAAAATCACGCCGAGAGAGTGACGTTAGGAACCCGAACGTATTTCGTCAAAGGGACATTCTGTCGACACTCTTATTACCTTAGCTTAACCTATTTTGCTATATTCTAACCTAACCTAACCCGTAGGGGCGTAGGACACTTGTCGACAGAATGTTGTACGCTCAAAACGACATTGGGTCTGGTTAGTCATTAGCTCCAGATAATGTGGTTCGGATCTCACGTCAAGTTGTAGGTCCCCCTGTACAAAAACCTAACCCAAACAATTTAGAACGACATATCCAGTTAACATAATCAAGATACTTTAACAAAATTAACAAAGCGACGACAAGAAAACTAGCATTTACTTGGACGTCTGGTGCTAGTGTCTCCGAGCAACTGATACAATGAGCAAACCAAATCGTATGTAATGCAATTTAACATCCAAATGAAGAAAAATTATGAAAACCCACTTTAAAAGGTCACCTTGGCTATGCTCCATCTGCATAATACAGGAGACCCTCTTCCCCCTTATGCGGATCTCACCCACTACTACCACCACCACCACCGCCATTAGATAATTATTCGTTAATCCAAAATTATAAAGTAACCACAATACTACTACAAAGGTCGCGTGCAGTACGATAGGTATAGGAATATGGCATCTATTCAGGAATAAAATAAACAAGGTAAATCAATTACAAGTTATCTCTGAAACCATTCTTCGAATTAAACTAACATTTTTCTGCAGTGTTTTTCTAATCCATCACAATTTTGTTTTGTAGATCCATTTATTAAAGGTAACGAAAAAAATATATAACAGCAGAACGAAATATAAAAATATTTCTTTAGTTGCAAACTTGAATTCTGTATTTTTGCCTGTAATTAGCGCCGTGCTCCGTCTTCATTATATTGTAGCCAATTACATTCCATGCGATGAAGAATCAGTTTCGGGTAAATTTTATAGTTAATTCTTTTATTCCTTTCTTTATTTTAGTAACATTTGTTTAATGCTTTGTTTTACTAAGTAAATATATGCTTAGTTTTTATTTTGTTATTTTGTTGTACTGAGTTCGCGTTTGAAGACTTTTTTATGTTCAGAGATTTCAAACATAATTTGTGTTTGCTATCAAATTTTAGTTTATCGATTGGACCATGTTTCCGCTCCTATTATTTCTTATTTATTACTATTCATTTAAATTAATTTGTAACTTATCCATAAAGTTAAGAGTCTTTATTAATTTTCATATTTATAGACACGTAATTATACAATTAGTTTATTATTTGATTAAGATTTTTATTATTTATTAGAATATGTTTTTAATTCTTTACAAAATCTATGATATTCATTATTCGAACGTGGAAGTACTGTGCTCGGCATTTTTTGCTCTTTCTAACATGAGAATGAATCGTAAAAAAGATAAGAGAGTACAATTTTTAACGAATTTAGATAATTAAGTATCTAGATTATCTTACGAGTTACTTCGTGGTCATGTCGCGACGCCGCTTCCCGTAGATCAGCGAAGTTAAGTAACGTTGGATCTGGGTAATATGTGGATGGGTGACCCTCATCTACATTCAAATGGTATAGGGATCAGAGATTAGGATCCCACGTAAAGCTGCAAGTCCCAGGCGTCACGTAACGTTTGCCGTCACGCAGGAAAGGTTAAATAATCCCCAAAACACACACACACACACACACACACGTATAGTGTGTGTGTACATATGCGTGTGTGCTCGCGCTGGCATTAGGATTTATTATAATTAAATAAATGTTACATTAAATGAGAACAGTCTCTATAAATAAGTGAGATTTATTTACAAACTGCAAATAAATCTTATTTGTAAAGAGTAAAATGAGATTAGAGTCGCGAAATTAAATCTAAACCAAACATTTTTTTGATTTGTTTCGCCATTTCTTCATCTAGATTTCGGTTACAGTTCTCTACTTTCTTTCGTTATTCCACTCTTTGTGTGACCTCGTCCATATCTTCGGATGGAGAAGTGTTCCTTTCTCTCCGTGTGCCACTCCCGTAATGACTATAATTGCCAAGTGGCCCTCGTGGCACCCTATGGCATCTTGAAAGAAAATGTGCATTAGGAGGCTCGGCCCTCCGTTCCCCGGGCGGTGGAGGCCTTTAATTGCTGCTAAGGGCCATTGTCCAGCCTTATTTCGACCTCATTTTGATTAGGGGAGATGAAGAGGGGTGCAGGTACGCGAAGTGGGGAGGGTAGGAAATGCTGTAGGGGAGAAGGGCGAATAAGGTATGGGGGGAACAAAGTCATAATATAGGGCTGGGAATGTTTAATAAGCGAATGGTATGTGTGTGTGTGTATCAAACGCGATGTATATGATGAAAAAGAGTAGTAAAAGTCGGGTTAAATTTCCTAACTTCCCCTAAACGGATAAGTGTTGAGTAAACATTTAGGTGAAACCGTAAATTTTGGTAAAAATCTGGTTGAAGTGTAATATTAAGTCCAAAACTTCACATAAAAAAGACGATAAGTGAAATAAAAATCGGGCAACCCAGTTTTTATATCTCTGAGATAAAAGTTGCCATGGCAAATCTGTGGATAAGGAAGTTTGATAAAAATAAGACAGTTTTTAATAAAACTGTTGAAACACCGAAACTTTGGAAAAAAACGAAAATAATATCAAAATTCTCCGAAATGAAAGATATAAGTAAAGGAATGAGGCTTTTATATCTATTTTGATAAATAGTGTTGGACGTATGATGAGAGATTACGCCACGTTTACCGCTCTGAACATGTTGGCGACGTGTTTACTCTTTTTCTCGAAGTTTGGCCTGAAACATTTTAAGTTTTTAATTACTTTGGTTTCCACTATTTTATGCTGTTTGGTCTCATTCCTCGTAAAATAATCTCTTTTTTTTTATTTCTTTTTACATCTTCTATTTGCATTTAATAATAATGGTTTTTAAGATGATTCTCATATCTTTCGTATCTTTTCAGCTTTTAAATTTTTATACGCCATGTTTGAAATTATGCTCATCTCTATCTTACATATCTATGTCGATAAACGTATATCACTTACGCACTTCTCCTATCTCATACTTTCAGTCAATCTAAGAGGCAATTCTATATATACTCTATATACGCATTTCATCTTTAATTTGCGTTTCAATAATTTTATCTTGTCAAACTTCAGATTTGTCCGATATAATTTTAACTCCTTTATTTAGAATCTAAAATGAAACTTATCAATTAGGAAATAAATGTAAATGAGCTCGGGTGTGTAAGACAAACCGCAATACACGCGACCGGCGATTTAGATAATGCTTTGAAACTGCAGGTAACCACAAACCAACAATGTTCTTGCCTGGCCACATTCCTGCAGAAGCAAACACACCTTCAGCAGTGATGAGGACAAGGGCAACTTTCATTTCTCTTGTTTCAGGCGAGAACACTGTCTGTGATTGCTTATATATATATATATATATATATATATATATATATATATATATATATATATATATATATATGTGTGTGCGTGTGTGTGTGTGCCTCGGTGGTGTAGTGATTAGCGTCGCTGACTACGAATCCATTAGACCCAGTGACGGCAGGCAGCGCGCAGCAAAACCCAGCTCTTCATCCTTCCACTAGGGGGGGGATCAATTTTTATTTTTGGGGCATTATTTATTTTTTCTGGTTCTTAAAATGTGCTATCACTTACGAACAGCTTAGAAATAGAAAAAAAATCATGTATTTTACTCGATAACCCCCCTGTACATGTGGTTTGAATGTTTATTGAATATCATAATATTTATTAAAACAAATCTTGTTAAAAAACATGAAATATCATTGAAGAAGTTAGAAATAGACCTGTAATTGATTAATTCATTACAGAATATATTTGCTAGAAAATAATGGAAAATAATATATGTATATATATTTTTACATCACCTAGACAAAACAAAAAATCATAAATTCAGACATAGCATAATGTAAATGTCTCTAATTACCACACATTATTTCGCACATAAGTATATTTATAGCATTATCAAAATCTTTCATAGTCATTGTCATATTTGATGCAACTCTGTCTAGATAGATTTTCAAGTTAATTGCATAAGTCTCTATTGGAAGATTCTTGTAGTACTTTCTCAGTTTGAAGATATCTGACGACCTGGGAAGAGATGTCGATGTATCTCTTGCATATCTCACTTCGATGTATATTCTGTCATTTTTCTCTTTGAGTGACAACCTTGTATCATTCAAAAATTATCTACTTCACTAGCTTTGGTGAAAGGTCCACCAAGTTTCTTCAGGGTTGTATAGATCTTTGTTCTTTCTCTTGTCAGCTGCTATGTTTGCTACCTCCTTGTCACTTAATCCTTGCCTCTTAAGTTCTTGTTGCTTTCTGCTCCATTCTACCAACACGTTAGGAAGGGGACCATCTTGCTGTACTAGTTTTGCATATACTTTGGCCATAGACTTGCCTTCAATCAAGTCAGTGCTTCTTCCTTTTACATCTGCACGGCTGGCCGTAGGTAGCTGTTTTGCACCACGTTGACTAAGCTCATAGTTGATGCTGCCCACTGACCATTCTGGATGCAAGTTTATGATTGGTGCTTTCTGTAGTTTCTCCTGATCTATCGATGCTACCTGAAAAGGAATAAAATAGTACTGTACCATGAGGATACAAAAACAGCATCAATTCAACAACAATAGAACATTATAAAATTATGTATTGCACTTACCTGTCGAGGGGCTTCCGCATCACAGTTACCAAACTGGAATATGTCTCCACGTTGTTTCTGCCATCCAGCTGCTAATTTCTTCATCATGATGCTGAGAACATTTGTGACTCTTGGTTTGTAGCAGTTAACGGCTTTCGTGATTGAATTACGGATGTCTTCATTCCACAGAACCGTTTTAAACCTATCAGGTGATATGAAGTTGAATGCAGGCTCGTCAATGCTCAGAAGATCAGATGGATCCGTTTTGCATAAATCATCGTACAGCGTTGGAAATGCAATCATGATCTTAGCATAATCTGTTGTGCTAGCCGATGTCAGACTGATGAATGGTTCAATCAAATGTATTCCAATTAGTGTACCAGCTAGACAAAGGATGCGAATATATTCAAGGTTACTGAATGAGCGCAGGATGCATGCAAGTTGGTTAGTGATGTGTTCATACTTGTTGAGAAAATTAGAAACATCTTCATCCAAGTTGATGGTGATAGCGAACAAGAAAGTAAGCCTATTGAACCTCTCTTTTTGTAGGCGAACAGCAGCATTCTTCTTTGGCATGATGTATTGATCAAAGTCACCTGCTTTGTTCCACTGTTTATGGTCATAATCGTGTGAAACCAATTTCACTAAACAGTCCATGAACTGTTCTGTGATTGAATCATGGTATGTAACACAACTGACAAGGAAGTTTGCAAATATCTTGTCTGGTCCAATAGTGTTATCAATCTCTTTAAACACTTCAACAATTTTGCAATTAAACATTAATGTAGGATGAACTTGACATAAGAGATGTTCAGGTGTGTGATCGGTGTCAAGCATGTCAGATACAATGCTTTCGACCCCAGTGTTGTGGCTTGTTGCATCAGTCATCACAAAATCCATTTTCTCTTACAGAGTCTTAGGATCGAAACCGCTGACTACCGATAAAATGTTCAGGATAGTAACTCTCAGTGCTGCTAGATTTTCTCGTGATTCTGATACTAGCTGCAGCGTTGGGAAGGAACGATATTTTCCATTAATTGTGATACCTTGAACAGAAAATGACCCTGCACCCTGTTTTCTAGATCCATCATCATGATAAGTAATTGTGACTGACTCATCCGAATTCATGATCTCTTGTACTATTTCTGCCAGTACAAAAGCTTCAATAGCTTTTCCTATTTTTCGGCATGCTGATTGGGCTGGAGCTGTGTCTAAATCAATGTAATGCGCATTTTCGTCAAAGTACTTCCAGCTGCGATCGAACATGTAGTTTCCCACTTCAATAATAGCTGCTGTTGCTTGGTTGTATGATAAATGATATTTGGATATCAGTTTGTGAGCCACTCTGTAGAATGCTGCTTTTATTTTGCCGGACTTTCACGGATATGCCTGTATTGATGAGGCAACTTGTTTCTATCCTAATTCAAGTTTGCATACACAAATTTTCGTTTTTTTTGATGTTGATGGTATATTTTCTTCAGGGATATATTCATCTTCAGTGCATGTGTCCTCATCTGTTATCGAACCATCAAATTCTTGGTAAAGCTGATAGAAACTGATTTTTCTTTGTGTCTTCTTGTTCCTTTAGGAGCATCTTGTCCATTGCAGCTTGCATCCTCATTTGCCTCTCAGCTGTTCTTTGCCATGCCATGTCCACTGAATTATCACAAAACATTTTTCTTGGTCCTCGTTGATCCTCCAGGAACTTCCACTCTATCTCAGTAACTTTAACACCATAGATCTTCTCTTAGCGTCTTCGTGATTTCATATCTGTACAGGAGATATCAAACAAAGTGGCTGCAACACGGTTGTTGAATTCTGAAATTTCTGCTCGTTTTGCTTCAGTCATTCTCTGTGAGCGAACCTGACAGTGTTTTTGAACTCTTCATACAACTTTGTTATCTGGTTGACAATGTTACTGATCGACTTTGTGTATAGGTTGCACCAAATCCAAAGGTTCTGCAAGTTGTAGGCAACTTTCCCTGCAGCATCACTAACAGAAAGTTGATTCTTACCAGCTCTGGCTGGCCTCAGCATGAACATCATCACTTGAATAACATCTTGCTGGAGTGGCAGTACACCTGCCTTAAACTGATATAGCTCAATATATTCCACATCTCCACACCGGCGTGTGGAAGCAGAACGTAACTCTCTCATTTTGATCCTGTTAATTACTGTAAGTCTATTTTAAGCTTTCTTTAGCTCCTGTAAATGAGAAAAAATTATTAAACAAGCATAAAAAAGTTACAACTAAATAATCATGTGATATAATAATATTATATATAAATAATATATAATATACAAATATATATTATATATTATATATATATATAATATAATAATATAATATTATGATTATATGTAAATAATAATCATAAAATAATTATAATGAATGGCAAATAATCAGTTTTTGTAGCTAATATTGTTATTTAGCATCAGCAAACAATTCAGTTAACTAAATTTATGATGTGAATATTGATGTCAGCAATTTAATAGTATTTTTTTAATAAAACCAGATAAAGTGGCTAATAATTTTCATTGTTAATATCAGCAAAACTTCAGAGGGCATGTACAGGGGAGTTAATGACATCAGATATTTGTGAAACATGGTTCATTTTACTTCTTTTGTATGATAGCAACTTTTAAAGACCAGAAAACTGGGGGGGTCACCATTTCTGTCCCCCCCCCTACTTCCACACAATAAAAAAAATTGGTTAGTAGATAAATGGGTACCCTAGGTAGCCTAGTGGTTAAGACGCTGGGCTGCTGGTGGGGCGTGGTTCGGATTCTACATTAAACTGTAGATTTAAGGTGGAGTAACAAACAAGCTTGACCTTCGTCAGAATGAACAATTCGGGCAGAAGCAAAACCATGGTTAACCAAAGTTTTATATATATATATATATATATGAAAATGAAAATGAAAATGAAAAGGTTTATTGGCAGACTATAGTCCATATGACAAATATTATTAATACAATGACAGTTCATACACTAGGATAAAAATATATACAATTGATTAGAAATAATACTGCACTGTCGAAGTTAAGTGGAGCTACAGACAGACGTTTTCGTACCAAAAAGTCCATAGCTTAGAGGATAAATGGCAGGACTCATGGATAGCTTGGATGATCGGGTTGGTTGATTTTTTAATTCTTTGCATTAGACTGTGTTGAGCACGTCTTGTTACCTCCGGGAAGCTCGGAACATTGCGGGTTGCAAACATTTGCGAAGCTGAGCATCTCGGGGGTAATTTATGTAAGAGTCTAAACGACCTGTTTACAGCAAATTTAGGGTTCTGCCAGAACCTTTTTTATAATTCACCCAGAGTTGCTGACCGTATATATTACTGCAGAAAGTACGAAAGAGTGTGGCTTTAGCTTCACTTGTACAGAAACGAAAGTTCCTTATGGTCATATTCGCTTTAGCACACAGGCTTCGAGATTGTTTTCTTATATCCGAGTCATCACTCAAGGAGCTGGTAATAGTTTGACCCAAATACTTAAACTCTTGTACTTCCTCAATTACTTCACCATTCATTTTAAACCTTATATCAGCTGGCTGATTACAGCTTTTAGGATGAAATTGCATAATCTTAGTTTTTGTCACATTAAAAAGAATATCATGTTTCTGCGAATACACTTCGCAGACTTTTAGTAGCCGATCCAGACCTTTAACAGAGGGACTTATTAACACCATATCATCGGCATAAACTAAGTTATTTATCCTTGTGTTATCTATACAACATCCTCTGTTGCCTCATTAAGTGAAGCAATTAATCCGTCAATATACACATTAAACAGCATAGGGGAGAGCAAGGAGCCTTGTTTCACCCCACAAGAGGAGCCAAAACACTCGGATAGTACATTGCCCCACCTAACAGTGAAAGATTGGTGAGAATACCAAAATTTCAATAAATTTAATATGTACATGGGAACCTTCCTGTCTTCTAGTTTTGCAAATAAAATATTGTGGTTCACCCTATCATATGCCTTACTTATATCAAGGAAACAGCTATAAATGGTTGAATTACTGTCAATGTATTTAGATATTGTTTCTTTAAGTACATAGATAGACAGGTCAGTTGAGTGGGACCTTTTAAAGCCAAACTGATTAGGAGATGTCCATAGGAAATCATTTAATCGGAGTAACAAGAGTTTTTCTAGTAGTTTCGAGAAGCAGGAAGCGACAGCAATAGGCCTGTAATTATTGCTGGACAGAATGTCTCCATACTTATTTTTGACCAGGGGCAAGATATATACCCTCATGAACTCTGCAGGGATATAGCTATGAGCAAGCATGGCTGATAGGAGCAATGATATATGCAGACATACTACGTCATTTGCATATTTTAAGTGCTCATTCGATAAGTCATCTACCCCTGACGCAGAACCAGTCTTTAACTCTTTAATTAACCTCTTTACTTCAGAAAATGATATCAAAATATTTTCCCTTGTCCCTCCCACAATCGTTTCGCTGCAATCTATCTTAAGATTATCCCTACTCACACTATTAAGAATGTTAGAGTAGTGGTTTTTCCACAGCTTTGCAATTTCATCGTCCCCCGACACCCCATCGATTGTCGGAGGGAGGACATTTTTGACACCCGTTTGATTCTTAAAAAATTTCCAAAATTTGTTATTATCGTTATTTATGCGAGCTTCACAGGCTTTTGATGCTCGAATAGACTCTTCTTCCTGTTTACATCGCCTTATGGCCGCCTTATACTGACCCCGACTTCTACACATATTTATGTATACTGGTCCTAATCTGGGTCTACCATGAAAGCACCACAAATCGTAGGCGTCTTTCGATTCCCTCTTCAGGGGGGCAATAAATCATTCCATCCAGGAATAACCTTAGTATGATAGTTGTAAGATTTAATCAAGGGGCTTCCTGCTTCTCTTAACAGGGATATTATTATATATATATATATATATATATATATATATATATATATATACACACACACACACTATTTTCAGTTCTCATTTTACTTTGCTCGCCAGTTTATTTCACATAATTAAAAAAAAAAAATTTCTTTAGAAATTACAAAGAATAATAAAAAAAAACAAAAAAATATCTTTTCACTTTTCTAAACAAATAAATAAAGACTTTTTTTTATTATTACAGAATAATATATTCAGAAGAAGACCGGAGAAATTACCATAATTTCCAACCCCAAAAAACAGACTCTCTCAAAAATAAATAATAAACTTACCCAATACTGTAAATATAAAGAGAAAAAATTAAAGTTTGACCATTTTCCTCTTCAATAACACTCTAAAACTATCGAGCCAGGGGGCAGGGGGCAACTCCCCACAGAGTAGAACCCCCTGTGCGACCATCCATCTTGGGCCACCAACCGATTTCAAAGCCTAGGCCTAAGGCGTATTTACTGTCTACTCGCTCAGTTTCGAGCGAGACTTTAATAATTTATATAGGCTTATCCACGCCGTAATTATAAAGGTAACAGAGAGGTCAAAGCCATTAAATTGAGGTAATTAAATATGTTGCACTCCACACCACGCCTATAAATATAAACTTTATAGGAGCCCTATCTTTTACATATATATATATATATATTATAATATATATATATATATATATATATATATATATATATATATATATATATTAGCGTAAAAGTAATATAACAGAACGCCGCTCAACGAACTTAAATTTTCCCCGGAATATAAAACTCTTAAAATGATTATTACAATCATTAATAAGGACAAAATACAACATTTCCGCTTAAAACTTGGTACAGGAAACAGCTGCAGCTTTAAACATGTTTAATCGACTTTAATTACAAAACTAAACAAATACAAAGACGGATTGTTTTTCAACTGTTTTTTTTGCAGTAATTACGAATAGTGCGGGTTTTCTCTGTAATTTTCTGCTTATATTAATTAAATGATTAAACACAAGTGTGTGTGTGTGTGGTGTGTGTGTGTGTATAGGCTTAAATTAACAAATCTTCAGCTTAAAAGCCCCAACTGCTCGTATTTCCTCTACCTTTAAAACATCGCTTTTATTTACAGAAGCCAAATCGGGCATCTAGCCTTCTAAAATAACATAAAATGAGGCCTATAAATAGCCTCCGTAAATAGCATCTATAAAGAGTAACTATAAATAGCAGGAATACAGCAGGAAAGCGTGACGGAAAGCTCTGGAAAATTAATAGGGGAAATCCGCGATAGAAACAAGACGTCTGCGCCGATGGAAAAACAGCTCACGTCCGTAAGTCATAAATTGCTCTGTCAATTTTGAAGTGCGCGAGAGAAGGCCCGATAATGATGTTAGTTTTTGTTAAGACCTTAAAATGACTTGCAATTGATTGTTTGTACGAGGCCTTACCTGCATGACAGTCAAACAAGGCCAGGTTGATTTCTTTGCTTATTTTTTGATGTTTATTGTCGGCTATTTTCCCGTTTGATTAATTTGCTTATTGTAGTATCATTTACTATTATTGTTACTTATTATTATTATTATTATTATTATTATTATTACTAATTACATTTTACCCGTTATACTAGCATGGAGAGGTCCTAATACCTGTACTCTACGACCGCTTACTTATGCTATTAATAACGTTGTTAAAAATTTACATAATAGTTTGCTTCTGTCTCACACAGAAGACATGTTCAAGGAATTAGATACTTTGAATATCTCTCAGTTCTATATTGTTAGACTTCCGGAATTTATGTTTTACCCTGTAAATGGGTAAAAGGTTAATTCAAGACTTTACTGGAAATGCCACTTGGTCTCAGAACTACACTACCAGAAGAATAAACGAGTTTAGGTTACCATTTGTTGGTACCAACGTTCACAAACAATTTTTTTTCTCTCAAATGCGTTAAAATTAAGATTTGACTGTCCAGCATTTGTTACAAATTCTTCATTAAGGATTTAAAAGAAAATTTTTATCTTTGGGGGTTTGTTTGACGATATGACAACCATGAATTTTAGCTGTTTGTATTTTGTAGTATTATTTTTATTCACTGTCTGTTGCAACTGAAAGCTTGTGAAGCTGATTTTGATGTTGTAATGCTTTCTTAAAATAAAATGTAAAGGGTATTATTGATATTATTATTATTAGGTGCTGGTTAAGTGTGCGGTCTACCTAGCTTTTAGTTAGCCTTATAAGGCTAACTAATGAAACTATCACGACTTAACCTAACCAATCGTCAAGGGCGTACAGTTGACCTAACGATTGGTTAGGTTAAGTCGTGATAGTTTCATTAGTTAGCCTTATAAGGCTAATTAAAAGCTAGGTAGACCGCACACTTAACCAGCACCTATTATTATTATTATTATTATTATTATTATCGCTCCTTCGATCTTTCTCATAACTATCGCTTTGACTACTTCAAATCCGCTTTTTAATATTGTTTTTGGATAAAAAATTAATATCTAATTTGAGAATACTCATTTTAAATAATCATTCAAACTTTCGACTGACCTTTTCATTTCATTTTCGATGGGACAAAATTTATTTTTTTGAAAATAGTGCCTAACTTTTCCAAAATTCTTACAAGTTATCGAATGGGGAAGCTTTGAATTTTACTTCAAATGTTTTCGGTAACAATTTAGGAAAAAAAAGTAATATAAATGAGTCTCTTTCCCCTTCAGTGTCATTCCTATTTTATTCATTGCCTAAGAGTAAGAAACCCTTGAGTGAGGTTCTTAAAGGAGGCAATTCCCAAATCAATCCATTTTTATTTCCTCTCTATAGGATTTCCTACTTTGTTAGATTTTTCGTAGAAAATAAACCTCGAGCCCGTATTTGCGCTACACACTTTCTTTACCTACCCCCAGGAAACATTTCCCAAATTTGGAATTCCCACTTGGAGACCGCGGATGGGAATGGAAATGATACTGAGTTGGGAATAATCATATAAATGACCCAGCAAGAAATGAGATGTTTAGTAAATGTCACTAAAACGTTCATGCCGTTTATAAAATGTCACTAAAACGTTAATAAAATGTTTATTACGCTTATAAAACGTCAATAAAACTTTTATTACGTTTAACAGTCATAACGTTTATGAAATGTTAATAAAAAGTTTATGGTGTTTATAAAACGTTATAAAAACGTACATAACGTTTATAAAACGTTAATAAAGCGTTTATTACCTTTATAAAACGTCAATAATAGTCATAACGTTTATAAAACGTTAATAAAATGTTTATTACCTTTATAAAACGTTTGTTACCTTTATAAAACGTCAATAATAGTCATAACGTTTATAAAACGTTTATTATAAAACGTCAGTAATAGTCATAACGTTTATAAAACGTTAATAAAACGTTCATGGCTTTTATAAAACGTCCCATTTTATGCTGTTGAGGTGTTGAAAAATATAAATGTCTGTTTTGGTCCTCAAATTATGAATCTATTTTTTTCTTTGATAATATAAAGTTTAACGTAGGCCTATAATTGATTAGTGAGGTTTTCTGACCGAAATATTTTAGCATTTGTTATTCGCTATAGATGTTAACCTCTTTCCTAATTCCTTCTGTTACTTAGTTAAATTAGATCTTTGTTTCAAATTAAAGTTTCACCTCTTGATAACAGGGCCCAAACATCACTTTCTCAGGCGCGGTTCACAATCACATGCCAGGCCCTTTTGGCTGTGACTCCTGGTCCCCAGGTTTCATACAAATTATTCATATAGCCCAGTGCTGTCCAACTTCTATAAAGCGCGGCCAAGATGTTGCCTATAATCATACACTGTTGGTTAATACGACTTAGGAACCCGCTGAATGTTGTTCTCCCTACTAGAAATGACAAAATAGGGGAGAAAATTCAGAAATGAAATTTGGCAAAAGTCCATTCCGCGGGCCGCCAGTTGGACAGCGCTGAATTATAGCCTATATTTTTGCATATTTTTTATTGAAATAAATGTATTATATTCAGATGAGATCGGAATTCATTGACATATCATTGACAAAAGTTTAAAATATTTTTTTTTAATTGGGCCCTACCGGGCCCCTTGGATATCTGGGCCCCAATAAACTTTACCCTTTTTATCCCCACGCTTGGGCCCTGCTCGATAATACTCGAGTTTCTAGATTTGTACATTGTAAAAAAATAAAGGAAAAACCTTACTATGTGGGTGACATCTCATCTGCCACAAAATCATGGTTTAATTTTTTTTTTTTCATATCATACGAAAATATTAAATGGAGTAAATACAAAATTTAATTTTTAAGCAAAACGGAAACTTCAGTCTGTTCCCTTTTTTCTCAAAAATAAAATTTATTTTACTTCATTAGATGTGTAATATTATTTTTATAATATCAAAGAAGTAACTACACCATGCGCCTCGGTGGTGTAGTGGTTAGCATCGCTGACTACGAATCTACCGGCCTCGAGTTTGGAACACGGTGACGGCAGGCGGCGCTCAGCAAACCCAGTTGTTTCATCCTTCCACACCATAAAAATTGGTTGGTAGGTAAATGGATAGCTTAGTGGTTAAGACGCTGGGTTGCTAATCGGGAGGTCGTGAGATCGAGTCTGGGCGAGGAGTTTGTAAGTTCTGACCCCACCCGTGGTGGGGCGTGGTCCGGATTCCACGTTAAACTGTAGGTCTAAGGTGGAGTGACAAGCGTGACCCTCGTGAAAATGAACAATTCGGGCGGAAGTAAAACTAAGGTAACCAACGTTATGATTTGGTGGCAGGAAAACTGTTTAAAATTTTTACAATGTGGATTAGAGGAGGGTTTACTAAATGCTACATTGTTTCATTGAAGATAAATTCTTCTTCATTGTATAGATTTCTTAATTTTTTCATGTTTGTAGCGAGTATCACTGTACTAGTTCGATGCATTACACTGTGGAAAAGTTTGGTATGCATAAAAATACAAGGAACGGTGACATATTTATTTCTCAACACCACACTTCCATGTTTTTCTACCTGAAATCATTTGAAATAAGCTTTGAATTTTTGGCATTTGATAAATTTCAAGTTGTTTAATTTATTGGAAAATAATAGTCAGGTGTCCGTTCGTCATCATTCTGCGGAAGAGTATCATCCTAACTGTGGAGGGAAGAGGGGGATCACTCATGGTTTGGACTTGCTTCTCTGGTGCAGGGTCGAGTTCTCACATTCCATGTACCAGCCCTGATCCAACCTTTATGAGGGTCTCGCAAGTTGACGACCTGAGAGGCCCCACTTCCTCTCCTGCCAAACGCGGCACCGCGTTGACTGCCAGTCCCGTTTACGACGTTTTGTTCATTTATAGCCGTTTGTAGAACCATCATGATTTGACTTGGGAATATATTGAGATGGTTTCCCGTTGACTTTCTCAGGTTTTTTATTCAGGGTTTTCTCCCTTAGCCCTTCTCTCTCCTCTTATATTATTTCATAAGAAATTATTGTGGAGAAGTTAACTTAACAACTAAGTTAGGTTAACAACTTATGCTACATATTTCAAGAATAAAAAAAAAGAACATTTATTCTTGATAAATTATCATAACTTCAAAATTTCATGTACAATATTTAAAAAAAAAAAAAAAATTCTAGGAAAATGATGGACGTCATCAGACTAAAGATTGAGCGATTACTCAATTTGTAATACTAAATGGCCATCCTTGAACCTTTATTCTATTCATATTGAAAACAGTATTAAAATGGAGAAGCGAAGGTTCTAAAATAGTATTTAAGCGAGTCGTAAAAGAGCTGAAAAAGACCCATATCAAAATAGAAGCTGACATATCCCAAGGAACCTCGAAAGGTTTTATGAAATTCTAGAAAATCTTTTACTATTATAGAGATTTTCTAGACCCACTTTTTTTACTGAAGTGCTCCTTGTGTGCGCGACTTGGAACATTTTTCAATTCAGATAAGGAATATATTACGAACCTTTAAAGAACTCGTAATTTTATATATAATGATTTATTTCTTTGCAAAGTATTATTTAACACGCAACAACGACTTTTTCTTGCGAATGTAAAAAAAAAAACAATTTACAGTTCAAATAAGGTTTTCAAAACAAAAATACAATTATTTACGTCGCATAAAAGGAGTTCTGGAACAGTTGAATGTGAGGCGACATCTAGTGAAGCAAATGTGAGTTAAATTCTCTTTCAGTTAATCTTTATGTATAGTGTGTTATTAGATTAACCTAGATCTATATGTTAACAGTAACTTAAGTTTTAACACTAAATATATTCTAAATAAAGGGTAATAGAATTTAGTTTTACTTGAGATTCGAACCTGCTTTTGTGAAGATCCAAGAAGATCTGTCTTGCCAATTCAAACTCTGCGAGCTTCGATCCACTTGTCATACTAATGAGTGAGGATGGCCAGAAACTGGCACAGCGCTCGGGCCAACTAATGTTGCCTATTGCTCTAACTCCTATATCATTTATCACCAGCAATCATTGGGGTTCGAACCCCCTAAACTCAGTGCCTTTACTTCACTTATATGGAAACGGAGTTACATACTGAAATACAGTTGTTGACATCCTCCTACCGTGTTTAACGAATATTGACTGTAACAGGTATGGAACTAGGTTACTATACCTTTGGATTTCAGTGCTGCCCTCTACAGATCAATCTATATCTGGAACATTCCTGGATTTGTAGAGAGAAGCTTGTTTCAATATTCCAATAGTCTTGGAAGTATATATATATATATATATATATATATATATATATATATATATATATATATATATATATATATCTTATTTACAGCTTCTTGACATCGTCAACGAAATGGCTGAGAAACTTGTTACAATCGTTCAACTTGTAGCGAACATCAATTCGAACCAGAACACTCGTAAAATAACTTCATTTTGAGAATACGGACTTATAACCAACTTCACTTTGACGAACAAACATATAGATAACTTCATTTTAAAAATTGGGTTTAGAATTTATAGCTAGAGATGAAGATCAAGGCCTTCAAATTTTGACAATAAGTTAACTTCAAATTTACAGCTTAAAGTTAATATAGTTTGTCAATTTGTTTATTCTTAATGGGACTTTACAAGTACAGATTAGCAAAACTTTTGCCCACTTATACTGCTGAGATGGGATATTTTAGGCGTATTTTTACGATACTTGAATCTCATTTGTTTGTGCGTTTTTCCTTTTGGACAAAACTTAATTTGTTTGACTTTCCTCTTATGTGTTACCGTGGTGTGTGTTTTGTTTTAATAACGGAGTTCCAATTCCTTTTAATATGGAATATTGTTTGTATAAACATCTAGTAAAAGTTTTGTTTGAAATATATAGATAGATAGATAGATAGATAGATAGATAGATACACATACAAAAATTTGTATTAACAATAACAGTGGAGGCGGATTCTGGTGGAACCTGAGTAATGATAACCGTTACTATATATACTTTTTTTAAAGTAGAATTTTTTAGAAAAATTAATGAGTTACCATCGAAATTTTTGAGTTTTGGCTTTTTGGAGGCGGGAGGAGGAGGGGTGCTTCTCATTATGTCTGTGATTACGTTGTCGTTAACCTCGTTTAAGGAATTTTAATAAGCTTACCTGTGAAGGGAATTTCTATGGTTACAATCTGTATTCATGGAGAGTTAAACCATGTCATTTCAGGTATAACATATTTTGTATTTGCTACAGTCAGTGATGACGTATCGTAAGTAATATTCATTGGTTGCACTGCTGAATACTACTCCCAGTATATATATAATATTATATATATATATATATATAAAACAGAGTTGGGCAGTAACGTCGTTACTAGTAGCGACGTTACTAACGACGTTACTTTTTTAGTAACGTCAGTGGTAACGCCACTACTTTTCAAATTTGGTAACGTTTTTGGTAACGTCGTTAAATTTGTAGTCAAAACAGCGCGTTACTCGTTACTCGTTACTTTTTTAAATTCAGTAAAATGATACCAATATAAAGCAAAATAACCAGTAACAATTAGGAGAATATCAACACCAACAACAACAGCAACAACTGTACAACAATAACAACTCCTGTTTTGTTGTTTAACACTAATTGATATACTACTTATTAGTTATTTTGGCCATTTGTATTTCTTTTTCTTGTGTTGTGTTGGACATACGTTGCTCTTACTTCCAATATTATAAAGGAAACAAATGAAAGTAGTTATTTTCATTGCTATTCAACAACCTCAAAATGTATAATTTATGTTGTTTTGTCTCGAGTTGAATGCTTGTAGTTCAGTTTTGTATACTATAGATATATATATATATATATATATATATATATATATATATATATATATATATATATATATATATATATATATATGAGTAACGACTCCTTACTCATTAATTTTCAAATACATATTTATATTGTGTATATATACATGTACATCGTGTATTATTATTATTATTATTATTATTATTATTTTTATTATTATTATATATATGTATACAAAACTGAACAAAACTGAACTTAAGTTTTAACACTAAATGTATTCCAAATAAAACGTAATAGAATTTAGTTTTAATTGAGATTCGAACCCGCTTTTATAAAGATCCAAGAAGATCTGTCTTGCCAATTCAAACTCCGCGGGCTTTGATCCACTTTTCATAATAATGAGTGAGGATGGCACAGCGCTCGGGCCAACTAATGTTGCCTATTGCTCGAACTCCTGTATTATTATTATTATTACCAGCAATCATTGGGGTTCGAACCCTTAAACTGGGTGCCTTCACTTCACTTATATGGAAACGGAGTTACGTACTGAGATAAGATATAACAGAAATAAGATATAAAAGAATTAAACGAGAAAAACGAGTAGAAATGAGTGTATTGATTGTAATTACAAACAATACAATCAACTTACTAATTAATCCAGTACATTAATTAGTAATTTACTATAAAAAAATATAGTGCCAAAAAATATGGCGTCAAAAATATAGTGCCAAAATTATAGTGCCCAAAAAAATAGTGTCGTTACCCAAAACGTTACTTATTTAAAATGTAATGAGTAAGGGGTCATTCAAAAATCACGTGGTCCTTTTTCGGGTGGTTTTCAAACCCGTCCCCCCCTCTTGTGGTCATTTGTGGGCAATGATTTAACGCCCCCACCCACCTCCAAAACAACGTGGTCCTCTGATGTCACCTCCACTCCTTCTTAATCTTATGTAAAATGTAAGGTGCCATATTAGATTTCTGATATTATTGAGAGGTAATGAGGTAAATGAACAATTAAAAGGCATATCTTCTAAATAAACTGTATTAATTGTTTGTTTCTTTAATTCAAAATAATATCTTGACTAAAAAATGTAATTTTGAATGTTCAAAAAAATTATTTATTGGAGCATACATATTGGATACATACTAACATATTGGATGCATACATATTAATTGGAGCATATTGGAGCATTAATTGGAACATAATATGATAAAACAATATTATAAAGAGGATATTTTAATGCTTAGTATTGGCCACGTGGTTAAACGTCAAGAACCCCCCTCTCCCATGTGACCCTTGGTGGTCAAATAAGGAGCTCCCCTCCCCCTTTAAGGACCACGCGGTTTTTCAATGTCCCCTAATGACTCGTTACTCGTTAGTAACGAGTAACGAGTCATTACGCATTACATTTTTAAATAAGTAACGTTTTGGGTAACATAGTTGCTTGTACCCTGTGGTGAATGGACGTGCTGTTTTGCTCTCTCTATTTAACACCCAAATTAGAAGGGAATAATCTACTCGGCGGTTTATTCTGTTTGCACCCGAAAGTGTATAAAGTATCAGTGAATCCGTGCATATAAATTATAAAGTGAAAGTCATTAAAATTAAGAAAGTGCAATACAGTTTACATAATTTATCACCAATTTTAACGTATATATTGAAAACGAAATACGGTTGGCATTCGAGAAAGTTTGAAACAAAGCAGGAAAAAGGTCATAAAACGCAAAGGTCAGAAAACCCTCGAAATACCCTCGACCATCGAAAGGAAAGAAACAGAAATAAAAATAAATAAATAAAGAATTTGTGTGGGTATTTCTTTTTACACTAATTAAGGAATAGCATGGATATGGGTCCAAATTCTCACTTAATCTGTAATTTGTGCAATTAGTAACAACGGAAAGCCTAGCGATTAGATGTGATTTCTGCCAACGATTAAACGACTTTAACTGCATGAATTGGAATGATAGGGAAATAACTCTTGTCTCGAACGCGAAACAGTCGTGGGGATCAAATTTCTATGTGGCGCATGTACACAGACGTAAATTCTTTCGCGGTCTTTAAAGAAATGGAGATAGCAGACTCGAAAGTTACAAAAAAGAATGAAATAATGGGGACATGGTCCGAAATGGTCCCAACGAAAAACAGGGTGGATGAGAGAGAAGACGAAATAACGATAACAGCATAATAACGAACAACAATTTAATAACAAATAACGATATAAACAATATAATACGGAAGGAAGACATAGATGAAAGGAAAGAAATAAGTAAAAGTGGCGAAGTAGACAAACGGTCCAACGAGCGAAATGATAAAAAGATAATAACTAAAAACGTAGAAAATAAACAGCCAAAGAAAAATAATGATAATGCCAAAACTAAGAACTTGGAAAATAATAAGAAAGAAAGCAGAAGCGTAGAAAATATCGTATGCAAATACTACGCGAAAGGAAACTGCAGATATCGGGATGGGCAATGCATATATGCACATCCCACATTATGCAAAATGCATTACACAAGTGGATACTGCAAGTTTGATAAGAAATGCATGTTCCACCATCTTACGGTCTGCAACACTTATGAAAGATATGGGAGTTGCAAATACGAAAAAAAATGCCGATACCACCACCCTCAAAGGAACGCAAGGGAACAGAAAAAACGAACATCAAAGAAGAGGCAATTTTTTAGACGCAGCCAACACATTTCAGCTGCTAAATACTCTCCAGCAATTACAAAACCAGCTGACAAATATAAATATAGAAATCCGAGAGCCGGACAGAAGGTACGAACAAAGACACTTCATGCGTTATCGGGACAACAGGTACCGACAAAGATAAAAAGAGGTAAATTCTCGGAGGACCACAAGGCAACGAAACCGGCACCCCCATTGGAAAACAAATCGGAACCACCTGTATGCGAAAAAGAAAGAGAAAAAATAAAAATAATCCTAGCCAACATACAGGGCCTTAAATCAAACCAGTCCACGAACAAAGTTGCATACCTGAAAGGACTCATGCAAGAAGCCGGAGCAGACTTTGCATGCCTCACGGAAACTCATCTAAAGGACTGCCAGGCGAACTGTGAAAATTGTGAGTCCTGTATTGACAAAAAAGAAATACAAATTGACAACTATAACATCCTCCGAGCCGACAGAACAGTGAGACGTAAAGGAGGATGTGCTATTTACACACGCGAAAGGCACATAGCAGAAATGGCTATAAGTACCTCAAACAACTACGTAGAATGTGTAGCAGCAAAAATTGAAAAATTAAATATGGTACTAATTGTAATGTACAGACCCCCAAACACGCCAACCTCAAAATTTTCAGATTCCATTACAGAGGTAAGAAACTTAGTAAAAGATCTACACTCTCCAACCCCAAATATTTTTCTCTGTGGTGATTTTAATTTCCCATTCATGAAATATAAAAGGATAGGAAAAAATATATGTATACACCAGGACAAGGGGGGCACACGAGAAGACCAGGAGCAGGTAAAAATGCTACTAGCTTTAGCTGATGAATTTATGTTAACGCAAGAAATAACAGAAAACACAAGAAAAAACAACTGCCTAGATTTGGTATTCACAAACAACAGTAATCTAATTGATAATGTAGAAATATCCCCAACTATGATATCAGACCACAACATCATTGAAATAACAACTAATATAAAGGCAACAGGAAAGGAAAGAACACGCACAACAGAAGAAGCAAATTCGAAATTTTTAATTTTCACTCCAAAGCTATAAACTGGGAAGATGTGACATCCAGCATGGAAGTAATAGATTGGAAAACCATTTTCGAGGCCAAGACAACGGAAGAGATGCTAATGACGTTAGAGGAGAAGACGTTAGAAATTGTGGAAAAACATGTCCCAAAGATACAACAAAGAGGAAAGAGAAGCAGGTTCGAAAGACAAAAGAGGGCATTGTTCCGAAAGAGAAAAAGAGTGACTGCAAAATTAAGTAATTGTAAAGATAACAACATCAGAAAAATATTAAATGATAAACTACAAAGTATCGATGTCGTCATACAGGAACAAATCGAGAAGCATACAGAAAAAGAAGAAGATGACGCTATAGAAGCGATAAAGGCTAACTCAAAGTACTTCTATAATTTCGCAAAAAGAAAGTCGAAAAACCAAGCGACTATCGGACCTTTAAAAAATGAGAACAGTGATTTATCTGATGATCTAACAGAAGTATCTGAAATATTAAAAGCTCAGTATGAATCATCTTTCAGTATCCCAAAAACTGACAAATTGATATGCGATAGAAACGCGTTCTTTGAAGAAGAACCACAAGGGGAAAGTATAACGGATTTCGACTTTACGACGGATGATATTACACAAGCCATAGGGAAACTAAAAACACACTCAGCGGCAGGACCGGATAAATGGAATGCCACACTGATCAAAAACTGCAAGAATGCAATCGCTGAGCCCCTATACTGGATATGGAGACGATCATTAGACACGGGAGAAATACCGGGCATCCTGAAGAGCGCGAACATAGTCCCAATATATAAAGGAGGAGATCGATCCGAGGCCAAAAACTATAGGCCAGTGTCGCTTACATCTCATCTCACTAAAATATTTGAAAGAATAGTTAGACAGAAAATCTATGACTTTTTGGAAACTCAGAAAAAATTCAATGATAACCAACACGGGTTTCGTCAGGCAGATCATGCCTATCACAACTAATGGAACACTACAACAACATTATTGATTCACTTGAAAGTAATGAAAACTATGATGTACTATACACAGACTTTGCTAAAGCGTTCGACAAGTGTGACCACGGAATCATAATACATAAACTGAAATATATGGGAATAACAGGAAAAGTAGGGAAATGGATATATAATTTCCTTAGTGAGCGGCGGCAAGTCGTCACAGTACAAGGAGTATCTTCATCAGAATCAGAGGTCCTCAGCTCGGTACCACAAGGAACAGTATTAGCTCCACTACTCTTCATAATCATGCTAACTGACATAGATGAGGAAGTTACCAGAGACAGCACAGTAACATCCTTTGCGGATGACACAAAGATCAGTAGAAAAATAAGAAACCCAGAAGACATAGGATCTCTACAAACCGACATAAGCAGAATCTACAAGTGGGCGGAAGACAACAATATGAAGTTTAATACCGAGAAATTTCAGCTGTTACGGTACGGAAAAAGAGAAGACCTAAAATCCATGGAATATTATACCCCAAATGGACAGGAAATTCAGAGGAATTTCAGAGCAAAAGATTTAGGGGTTGTAATGACAGATGATGCGAAATTTGAAACACAAAATAAGATAGCAGTAAACAGAGCAAAGAGAATAACGGGTCAGATATTGAGAACCTTTAAACCAGGGGTCCCCAAAGTGGTCGATATCGACCCCCAGGGGTCGATAAGACATTTTCGGGGGTCGAAAATTCCTCGGGGGTCGATTGGGGTCGATTAGAAATTGTTGATACAGAAGCATATCAGCATCACATCATTGCACATTGCACACCTTATTAAATATTGTTGGTCAAATCAGCATAATGTTTTGTGCCGAAAGCAAAAGTCGTATAATCTACAAATTGGCAACCCTGTGTCCACCCCGCTGACAGTTGTGATTGCGCCAATCAGAGTGAGCGTGACGCATTTTTCCGTGGATCTCGAAGCTAAATCACTGTTCAAAAATACGACCCTCAGTAACTTCTGGAGTAATGTAAATATTGTCAATAAGTATCCCAAACTTTGTGCAGCGGTAAACCCCTTTTTACTTGCATTCCCAAGTTCCTATATGGTTGAGGCTGGTTTTAGCCATGTAAATTCAGTCCTAACAAAGCAGAGGAACAAACTGAACATAGAAGAGCGTGGTGAGTTAAGACTAAAACTCACTAATTTACAACCAAATATTAGTGCTCTTCTCAAAGATCATCAACCACATCCCTCCCATTAAAGATGTCAGACGATCAATAAAAAAGGTAAAGTTGGTTTATTAAACTTTATTATAATATTTTACTATTATTGTATATATTTTTATTTAGTTATTCTACCTTTAACTACGACTTATAGATTTTTATTAATTAAAAAAATTAAGGGGTCGATAAAAGGTCAAGGATTCCATAAAGGGGTCGCCAGTCAAAAAAGTTTGGGGACCCCTGCTTTAAACGAAGGGATAGGAATGTAATGATTCCTCTACTGAAAACTCTGATAATACCCAAATTGGAATACTGCTCGGTCCTAACATCCCCATATAAAAAAGCAGACATTAGACAGCTGAAAGGGATCCAAAGAAGCTTCACAGCCAAGATCAATTGGTGCAAAAAACTAAATTACTGGGAAAGGTTACGAGAACTAGACCTATATTCACTGGAAAGGAGAAGAGAGAGATACACCATTATTTACACTTGGAAAATAATGGAAAAACTAGTCCCTAATCTTACTCTGAATCCTATAACTCCCCAAACAACGGTGGAAAGTAGAAGCGACAGACTGTGTCGTATTCCCAAATTGAAGGCGAGACAGGGAACATCCTTAACCCTGAAAGAAAATAGTTTTGTAGTGAGAGAACCAAAACTGTTTAATCAGTTGTCCAAAGACCTAAGAAACACGAAGGGAGTTGCAGTGGAAATCTTCAAAAGAAGAGTAGACGCCTGGCTCAGAACAATCCCCGATGAGCCGGGCGTACCTGGCTATGTGAGGTGGAGAGCGCAAGAATCCAACTCACTACTTCACCATGCCAACTCGAGAGGAGGGGCAACAAGCTTGACCTTCGCGAAATGAGAAATCATCGCGCGAAACCTTTGTAAAGTTGTAAGGTAAGGTAAGGTAATGTTTAAGGCGCTGGGCTGCTGATCGGGAGGTCATGGGATTGAGTCCGAGCTAGATCTTTGTGATTTCAAACTTCCTTGCCGGGTCGTGATTCGAATTCCACGTTAATGTAGGTCCAAGATGGGACGGAAAGCTTGATCTTCATCAGAATGAACCATTCGGCAGGAAGTGAAAACAGGGTAACTGGCATATAAAGTCTGAGTTCACCTGGTACTTCATCATACGGGTCGGATATAGGTTCAGTAAAGTAATTTTACCGATTCTAAATCATTCTTTGGTGAAATAAGACCCAAATTACGTATGCCAGTGAAAGAACATGTACATAAATACGATGTAATTACATTTTAATGTATCTCAGTCAAGTTTAGGAAAGTGTATTCGATCTGTTGGTTTTATATACAGGATGTAGCAAAAGTCCGTTCTCATAGGGAAAAAACGAGTAGAAATGTGTCAGTGGCTATACAAGGAATGCAATTTGAGTTTGTACTGTATTAATTAGTAAGTTGATTGTATTGTTTGTAATTACAAACAATACAATCATTTCTACTCGTTTTTCTCGTTCATTTCTGTTATATCTTATTTCCCTATGAGAACGGACTTTTGTTACACCCTGTATATATATATATATATATATATATATATATATATATATATATATATATATATATATATAGAATATCATGCATGAATCCCCATGACGTTTTCAAGATGAAAAAAACTGCCTCCCTCCCCCCAACTAGTCTTTGAACCTATAACATCTTGAATAGAATGTGAGGGCGCTACCACTACACTACGACGGTATGAAAGTTAACAAAACCTGTCATATACTTAAACAACCTAGGAAATGCATGACACTTTCGCGTCCAGAGGCATTTTACTTGTTAACCCTACCGCACTCGAGGTAATGAGCAGCATTTAATTCAAACTTATCTGGTGCAACGCTGGGGTGCCATAAATGGAATATAGTGAAGGCAGGTTTTTCTTCTTGAAAAAGTCATACGGATTCATGCGTGATATTCCATTTATGAAACCCCTGTGCGTTGCACCAGAGAAGTTTGAATTAAATACTGGTCATTAACTCGAATGCGGGAGGGTTAACACGTAAAATGCCTCTGGACGCGAAAGCGTCAAGCGTTTCCTCAGTTGTTTGAATGCACGAGAGGGAGTGTCAACTTTTATCCCGTTATAGTGTAGTGGCTAATGCCATCAGTGGTGATGAACCGCGTACGAAAGCTTCGTCATTACTTTGACCCCTATTTGTTTGGCAATGCTGCTGCGAGCTACTCGTACCCTGAAGTGGGCGTATGGGTGTAACGGTGCTCTATGTAAAAACATGTTTGACTCTTCATACTTCCACTTAAACTATGAATGCATCAATGATATATATATATATATATATATATATATATACATATACACTGCGCCCTCGATATATGCGTCTTCAGCATATGCGAATTCGCTGTTATGCGAAGACCCTATTTCTACCAAGAATTCAGTATATGCGGAAAAAATTCGCATTTATGCGCCACCTAGTGTGAAATATTGCTGAGCCGCTGAGCGCACCGACGTATTCCCGCCAAACAACAACAGTCTCGCATAAACCACACACCCGCCTGAGAGTTCTGTCAGTCTACCTTCGCCTGTTGCCTTACCTGATGTCACTGAAGACCCTGATGATCCACAACCATCCACCTCTACCATGTAACTCACCCACCACAGCAATCAACACTCGTCTCCTGGAGTCTACACACCTGCCATCGTTGGTATCGTATGTCTTATTAGGGTTACTATGCCCTTTAATATTTATACTGTACAGTATTGATGTAATATAACATTACTGTTGTCTTGTTGAATGTTTTTGGTATAAAAAAGTGGCATATATTGTTGGGGGTGCCGGGAAGGTAAAAAAACCTGGTTGTGGAAACGCATCCCTATTTTTTCATTTAACTATAAGTTCGATATATGCGAATTTGCATTATGCGAGGTTTTAGCAGAACCTATCCCTCGCATATATCGAGGGCGCAGTGTGTGTGTGTGTGTGTGTGTGTATATATATATATATATATATATATATATATATGCGACAGAAATGGCTTCAGATGTTTTCGCAATTTCTACCTTCATAATAAGCCTATTGTTTCCATCGACATAACCACGACGAAGATGACGTCACATCGCGAAACTCCCTCAAACTTTCCTTTTCTGTTGTGAGCGTCACACCGCGCGCCTCTCTCTTCGAAGAAAATCTTAGTGGCACGTTAGATATCATCATGTAACAACGTTATAACAGGCCGCATTGGCCTCGTGTCATTCACCTAACTTTATATAAAGACTAATTTCCTCGCGCTTGTTATTACGTTAATCAGCTACTGCGCATTTGTTCTCTTTTGTTATCAACCTCATCCGCAGTTCAAGCATTTACTTAGCAAGCAATTCCTTAAGCATTATAAAGTCATTCACTGCACAACATTAATCAAACGTTAATATCACTTTCATCGCTCATTTGTTTTGTTTAATAAAGGAAGAAAAGTCACTGTTAATTTCCTAATTAATAAATTAATTGACCTCAAAAGATCTGGTGACCCCCCCAAGCCTCAAGCAATCATTAACATTAATTCAATTATTATTATTATTATTATTGCCAACGTGGCAACTATTAATTGGCAATAAATAAATAAATATATATATATATATGGGATGAATTTCACAATTAAACACGTGAAATGAATGAATGCTGCAAACCCACAAGGAAAAAGAAAAAAACGATTCCAAGTTCTTTCGTGTATTCAGAGCTACACCTCGTCATTCCCTAACGAGGTGTAGCTCTGAATACACGAAACGCCTTGGAATCGTTTTTCGTTTTCCTTGTGGATTTGCAGCATATATATATATATATATATATATATATATATAAAGAGGGAGGAGAGGGGCGACAAGCTTGACCTTCGTGAAATGAGGAATCATCGCACGGAACATTTGAAAGGTGTGTGTGTGTGTATATATATATATATGAAAATTATTTCATGAAAGTAACACGTGAAAAATATTTATGATGAATAAAACCACGAAGGAAAGGAAACACAGAATGGTGCTCAAGCGCTTTCGTCTAATGACATCCTCAGGAACACTGAAGTAAATAAAGAGTTCGAGACTATATAGGTCACAAAAAATATGTATATATATATATATATATATATATATAATAAATATAGAGAAATAAAAATTGTGGGAGGAGCATACAAATTTGTAAGGAAAACTACAATTTTAGCACTTTGCCCTTCTTGTCTAAATCCGTTCTGAACAAATTCAACACAAGATCAAATGGATTGTTTACAACCAATTTTATAGATAATGCCTGAATGATATATAGGTCACAAAAATAAAAAAGAAATATAAAAATAAGTTGGAAAATAAAAATTGTAAGAGGAGCATACAAAATTATAAGGGGAAACTACCAAAGTTTTAGCACTCTGCCCTTCTTGTTTAAATCCGTTCTGAACTAATTCACAACAACAGGATCAAGTTGAAAAAAACCTTGGCTCATGTTAAAGTTAATTGTAAGTTGGATAATAGCAGACTCAAGAATATTTCTATTAACAATGTTGCTAGAGTGAAACAAAACTGAAGCATTATTCCAATCAATACAGTGGAATAACTCTGACAAATGGACAAAAAGGGCACTGGACGACTGTCCCGTTCTAACGGAATATTGATGCTGTTTTACACGCGTGTGCAAATCCTTTCCCGTCTGACCAATGTAAAAGGAATCACATTGTATACAACCAATTTTAGAGATAATGCCTGAATTATTGGTAGGGCTATTTTTTACTATGATATTTTTCACAATATTGTTATAAGAAAATACTACATTAATATCCAAACATCCAAACATCGATGCCGAATTGAAAAAAATCAACGGTATTGGAAGTGATCTGTGCTACGCACCTGCGTTTATGGAATCTTGTCTCAACAAGGCAAAACGAATCTTCTATCGTGTGAATAATAACACACGCACTTTGCGTATTAAAATCTGTTTTCACGTACTGACGCGCCCATTCAACACGCTCCTTCTTGTACCTGGGTGTTAATGGTGACTGAATCGTAGGTTTACACGTCTTGCCAATTGTTTAGAGGATTCCACATCGAGATGTTCTTGGTACATTATGTATGCCAGCCTGCTCAAAAACCTCTTTACTTGAGGACAATGGATGCTTTGCAATTTGCGCTTGATTACAGATATCTGCCGCCTTGTCACTTTTCTTATAGCTCCTTTATCACTTCGCTGCCTCAGTTTGGTACCCTCCGCTACAAACTTTAAGCTCTGCCAAACTGCTTCGCAATTTCAATAGATTTTATATTTTCAGCGAGTAACTTGACTATTTTTCTTTTCTCAGTTAATGTTAAATCCTTCTTCTTACCCATTTTCACCATTTAGATCTGTAAATAGAATACTTGCTTAATAATTCGGAACATAATATTTTACATATTTTTCAATAAAAAGAGATAGTTATTTGAATTATCAAAATATTTTATCGAAATGAATACCATCAATGCTGCTATATATAGTGATTATTTGCTACAAATTTCATTGAAATCGGGGAAAAACGTTTGAAAACATTGGAGAAAATGTAATCTGCTTAATAAGTGCGAACGCAGTGTGTGTATATATATATATATATATATTATATATATATATATGTGTGTGTGTGTGTGTGTGTGTGTGTGTGTATATAATATATATATATGGGATGAATTTCACAATTAAACACGTGAAATGAATGAATGCTGCAAACCCACAAGGAAAAAAGAAAAACGATTCCAAGGTCTTTCGTGTATTCAGAGCTACACCTCGTCAGGGAATGAAGACAGAAGGCAAGGGGCCCATAAATATATACAACGTAGCGGAAACCAAAGCAATTAACACATACTTAACAAGAATTAATGAGAGGCAGAAGGATTTTAACAGGATATTGTCAATCTTATACATTCCCGCACTGATATTGAAATTGTTTTTAAAATGAATAAATGCACATTCTAGAATATTTCTTTCTATTATTTATATCTCTGTTTTTAACAAGCGCTTTAGAACTATCCCACTTGATGCTATGATTACATCTATACATATGGTTAAACAAAGCATTGGAATTATTAGCTGTTCTACACGCATATTTATGCTGTTTTACCCTAATATGCGTGTAGAACAGCATTCTGTGTTTCCTTTCCTTCGTGGTTTTATTCATATATATATATATATATATATATATATATATATATATATATATATATAAAACGGGTGTCCCAGAAGTCTTGGAGGGGTTTTATTTGGCTATAACGTTTTTCTTTTTTGATTAATTTATTTATTTTTATTTTTCAATTAAAGTACTCTGCTGCGATTAATGAAAATGGAATCCTGGACAGTGCAACAAAGAGTGGCTGTTGTGGAACTTTATTGACAAACAACTTTTCCATCGTTGTCGCTCAAACAGCGTTTAGATTAAAATTCAACACACGTTCTGCTCCTTCTGATCGAGCTATTCGACAGTACGTCGCTAAATTTCGTAGGGAAAGGGTCAGGGAGACGAACCACGGACTGGACGACTGGACGTCCTCGGACAAGCCGAAGTCCAACTCGGGTTGAGATGGTTCATGAAAGCGTTGAGGAAAATCACATCAGTCCAACGACGCAGCCAGGAATTAAACATTTCAAGAAGTTCCTTACATCGAATTTTAAGAGAGGATATCAATCTTTACCAGTACAAAATTCAAATTGCTCAAGAAATCAAACCGCAATATCATCAGAGTCGGATAACGTACGCTAATGCGATTTTAGA
>JAJOZX010001728.1:87500-97500 GCA_023014485.1 Bathynomus jamesi | reverse complement strand
TATACCCGGTTAGGTTACACTAAGTTAGGTAATCAGTTAATCATTTTCATTAAAAATCTTTAATGTATACTATAAAATATTACACAAACTTTTCATTTTCGAGCGAAATCGATATACTTGCGTAAGGTCGAACTGGAATAAGGACGACTTCCATAAGGTCAAACACTGACATTATGAAATTCGGTTTTGTTTGTGTCATTCGATATATTTATAAATAACACTACTGTGTTCTTACGTGTAACCTCGCGATTGGTCCGCGCGACCAAGCGTGGTAGGAGTGTGTGCGTGTGTGTGTGTGTGTGGTGTTTAGTTTTATGCGTCTTTACGCAGTTACGCATAGAGAGAAAACCGGTTAATATACTTGTTAATAAACTTGTTAATACGTTATATATATATATATATATATAATATATGACAAAATAGGATGGCAGATTAAGGTCAACTGGCCATATGCGAATCTCGAGGATAAATATGTCGGAAAAGCTTACTTTTTTTTTTTTTTTTATTACAAGCCGCGCCTCCGGCTCCGTACCCTACAGGTAGCGCTTGTGATTACTTCGTCATCGTTAACGCCGCTCATCTTGATAGATCCGACCCTAACGGGCGACTGAGCGAGAGACATTAGCTCGAACCACTTTACGCGTGCAGCCAATCATAACGGGCGACTGAGCGAAAGAGATTTTGCTACTCTGCTCAACTCCGCTCAAAACCGCGCAAAGTTTTTTATTTATACATATATTTTATGTATAATATAGTATTTTAACTTACGGTTTTTTCAGTAATTTCATGAAATTACATATAAGGAATAAACCCAAGTTAGTGGGGGGGGGGAATATCAGTTGACAGAGAGGATGCCGAATTTGGGTTCCCAACAAAACCTGAACATATAACCTAACATATGAAATAACTTTAACAATTTTAACTCTTTTTTACATACGTCATATATATATATATATATATATATATATATATATATATATATATATAGGGTGACAACTTCTTATAGGGATAAAATTGAAATTCAAAAGAATTTGCCGGCCATTTGTCCAATGCTGCCACCCTATGAGGAAACACCGTAGACGAAATCTCATGGAATTCGGAAAGCATTTAGGGTGCCTCGAGTCACATGAATGAAACTGTCGCGCGGAAGAAATTTCAAGAATGAACGAGTTTCGACAACGCTTCAAAAACAAAAATGTTTCGAGAATGCAAGTGTATTATATAATTTAATAGAATTGTTTCCTTTATTTCATACTATAGATTATGCAAATCGATTAATTTATTTCATTAAATTAAAATTTTCATAAATAATCGTTAAATAATATGATGTGTATCAATCTTTGGATGATCAGCTTTTGGTGCTTCAAGTTCATTTTACATACGACTGCCTGACTGAAAACAACGCTTAGAAGTTCTCTCCCGATTCTTTTAAGATATCTAAGGTAATATTTTTTATTTGATACATTGATTATATTATTATTGGAAATTGTTCTAGAAAAGGGAGGAGGGAAGTAATGGGAGGAGTTGACAAGAAAATGGCTCATTCTGTCATGCGTCGGGAACAAACTGAAAGACGCCTAGCTCAGCACCAACCTCAAGCCAATATTACTTTTGAAATATTGAGCTGGAATCTTCTTCTACGTCTGAAACACCAAGTTCTGCGCCATCATCTGAAGACTCACCGCCTGCCTCTCCTGAAAAACGCAAGTGTTATGCTCGTGGCACTATCCAAGTCATCACTCCCGAATTGGCAAGTACATTGGATCGCACAGGAATCAGTCATCGTTCAGCACACCGGATTATCGACGCTACGCTAGAAGCCTCGGCCATAACTCACAAAAACTCGCGCTCAACTATGAAACCATTAGAAAATCACGAGAAAGGCTCCGTTCGGCGACGGCAGAAAAGTTTAAACAAAGGTTCACACCCAACGAAGTGCTCACTGTTCACTGGGACGGAAAAATTCTACCATACGATGAAGGTGGTCGGTGTGACCGACTAGCCATTTTCGTAACCGGAGTTGATACCGAGAAGCTCTTGGGTGTACCTAAGCTGACATCAGGAACGGGTGAGGTCATCGCCTCGGTGGTACATGCTGCGCTCAAAGAATGGAATGTGTCAGAAAAGGTATCAGCTATGAGCTTCGACACTACAGCTTCAAATACTGGTTACTTGTCTGGGGCATGCGTAATTTTGGAGCAGAAACTCGGCTGCAGACTCTTATACCTTGCATGTCGCCATCACATCCTAGAACTTGTCATTGAGAAGGCGTACATGGAATGCATGGGACCATCATCTGGTCCAGATATCCTCCTATTCTCCCGCTTCAAAGAGACGTGGAATACAATTTACCAAGATAAGTACAAGATCCTGTCAGACCTTCCATCGAGTCTGAATGAGAATCGAGAAGAACTGATCGCTTGCTGGAATCTATATCTGACAAAACATCAGCCGAGGATGATTACCGTGAATTCTTGGAGTTGTCGATTACAATCCTTGGAGGTAATTTACCTAACTTTAGGTTTCGGCGACATGGAGCACTTCACCGAGCACGTTGGATGGCAAAAGTAATTTATTCATTAAAAATCCTGCTGCTTTCCCATCAGTTCAGACTTACAACTCGTGAAATGTCTGGCTTAAAACGATTTGTATTTTTTGCCCTGGAGTTATATGTCAGCGCGTGGTTCACGGCCAGCAGTCCTTCATCTGCTCCCGCGAACGATTTGAAGCTTCTTCAAGACCTAGCAAAGTACCACGATGAAAAGATCTCAGCATCCTGCCTTAGTGTCCTCGGTCGTCACTTATGGTACCTCAGCGAGTACTTGATTGGTCTCGCACTCTTTGATAAAGGTATCAATGCAACGACGAAAAAGAATCGCTCGATCAATCCTCGAAAAGAAGCTGCTGAAGATCCTCCAAAGCGAGCCCCAATACCTGCTGTTTCTTCCATTTCAACAAAGCAGCTCTCGGACTTTGCCTCGAAAGGATCAAAGCTTCTCTTTGAGCTTCTAAAAATTAATGATGGTTTCTTGTCCAAGGAACCAGAGACCTGGCCGGATGACGAAGATTTCAAGACTGGTTTGACTATAGTTGAAGGACTAAAAGTCGTCAATGACATGGCAGAGAGGGGAATTGCCTTGATCCAGGCCTTCAATACAAAGATTACGAAGAATGAAGAACAGCGCCAACATCTCTTCCAACCACTTTCTATTGTGTGGAAGGATGAACAGCTGGGTTTTGCTGCGCGGGCTGTCGTCGGGTCTCGAACCCGGGGCCGATGGATTCGTAGTCAGCAACGCTCCATCGCGGCGCATTTATATATATATATAAATAATTATTTACATATATATATACACAGGGTGTTTCAGGAGGAAAGGTCAATACTTCGGGAGGTGATAGTATCGGTCATTGTGAAAAAAAAAAGTTTATATGAATATGTGTCTAATTCTGAATGGTTACGGAGATAGAGCTGTTTCAATCTGATGCGCGCGCAGCTCTTCCTCCCCCCGCGGTGGTCCCATTCAATGGCCACCAAGGTCTCCAGACCTCGCTCCGTTAGATTATTGTTTGTGGGGATGGATGAAAAGTCAAGTTTACAAAAGAAAGGTGGATACACGAGACGAATTGCTCGCGCGCATTTTGGATGCTGCTGCCCGCATAAAGGAACGTCAAGATCAACTCAGACGAACAACACGCGATCTTCGCACACGAGTTGCAAAGTGCATTGAGGTTGACGGTGGGATTTTCGAAAACGTATTGTAAACTGTAACAAATTTGTCATTTCTGTATCTGATACCATTCAAAATGCCAATGTTTAATTAAACATTAAATGTTAGAAACAGTAATTGGTTTCTCTTTCTTGATTACCATTAACAATGCTTTTGTATTTGTAGATTCAAACAGCTCTATCTCCGTAACCATTCAGAATTAGACACATGTTCATATGAACTTTTTTCTCACAATGATCGATACTATCACCTCCCGAAGTATTGACCTTTCCTTCTGAAACACCTGTTATATATGTATATATATATATATATATATATATATATATATATATATATATATATATATATATACACACACATTTTAACTGCAAACAACACGCAGTATAATTAACGTAAAGAACGACGCTTGTATAGAAGAACGTTCTGCACAAGATGAGGAGGGAGAACGAACAAATGAAAAATGAGGTAACCACCAGGAAATCGAACCCGGGATCTTCGGTTAGCATATCTGACCGGCAATCGGAAGATCCCGGGTTCGATTCCCTGGTGGTTACCTCATTTTCCATTTGTTCGTTCTCCCTCCTCATCTTGTGCAGAACGTTCTTCTGTACAAGCGTCGTTCTTACATTAAATATATATATATATATATATATATATATATATATATATATATATATATATATATATATATATATATATATATATATATATATGACTCCCTGGAGACACGAAAAAGATTCAACGAAAATCAGCATGGATTCCGATCAGGTAGATCATGTATCTCACAACTAATAGAACACTACAACAATATCCTGGATGCATTGGAAGGCAGTGACACCTACGATGTTATATACACAGATTTTGCTAAAGCTTTCGACAAATGTGACCATGGTATAATAGCACACAAAAATGGGATCTACAATGGGAAAATGGATCTACAACTTCTTCAGAGAACGTCTGCAGGTCGTCAAAATTCAAGGTATATCATCATCAGAATTGGAAGTACGCAACTCAGTACCACAAGGGACAGTACTGGCCCCACTCCTGTTCATTATCATGCTAACAGACATAGACAGCGGAGTAAACAGCAACAGTATAGTAACATCCTTTGCAGACGATACAAAGATCAGCAGAAAATCAGCGATGTACATGACGTGGAGGCCTTGCAGAGGGACACGAACAAAATATACAAATGGTCAGAAGACAACAACATGTTATTTATCACCGAGAAATTTCAGCTCCTGAGACATGGTAGAAAAGAAGAACTTAAACAGACTGCATAGTGCATATTATGCTCCAGATAGACAGGAAATTCAGAGAAGCACGAAAGCGATAGATCTCGGGATAATAATGACAGATGATGCGAAATTCGAAACACAAAATCAGATAGCGATAAATAAAGCAAAAAGAGTCGCCGGACAGGTACTAAGAACGTTCAAGAGAAGGGACAGGACAGTAATGATTCCCCTGCTAAAAAACACTGATTATACCAAAACTAGAATACTGCTCAGTTTTGACGTCCCCATATAAAAAGGACGAAACTAATAAACTAGAAGAAACGCAAAGGCATTTCACAGCCAAGATTGATGGCTGCAAAGAACTCAACTACTGGGAAAGACTACGTAAACTAAATCTGTACTCCCTGGAAAGAAGAAGAGAGAGATACACCATAATCTACATATGGAAAATGATCGAAAAACTGGTACCAAACCTAAAACTAAACCCAATTACCATTCAAACAACACTGGAAAATAGGAAAGGCAGAATGTGTTATGTTCCCAAATTAAAGGCTCGACAAGGGACTTCCTCAACTCTGAAGGAAAATAGCTTGGTTGTCAGGAGGCCAAGACTTTTCAAACAGCTTCCAAACGACCTCAGAAACGTAACGGGGGTCAAAGTTGAATTCTTCAAGAGAAGACTGGATGCCTGGCTCAAGACGGTACCAGATGAGCCGGGCGTGCCTGGCTATGTACGGTGGAGAACGCAAGAAAGCAACTCTCTCCTCCATCAAGCCAGACCTAGAGGCGGGGCCACCAGCTTGACCTCCTTCAATATGGTATGAAAATGAGTTGAACTAGTCTCTTTCGTAAGAAGTGGAGGAGTTGAAGTCTTTCACCAAACTCCGGAAAGCAGCCATATAAAGGCTATGTCCCCTGGAAAAGCTTCCGACCGAAACTAACTGTAATGATGCGGTTGTTTAACCTCCTTCGCAACATTTAAGGTCATATGACCTGGGGACCTACAACTTTACGTGGGATTTGAGCCATCTGAATGTCGCTACGTAGTCTGGAAGCGGAGGACGGTCTCCCATCCAATTACTATCCGACCCGATGCCGCTTAACTTCGTTGACCAACGGGAAGTGGTGTTACGACATTGGCTACGATGTGACCCTTCCAACTGAAACTCGTCGTAAGAATTGTAATGAAAAACACTCATAAAGCAAGGTTTTTCGAAGTCTTTATATGTATATATATATACACACACACACACACACACACACACAGTATATATATATATATACACACACACACACACACAGTATATATATATATATATATTATAACTCGGTTAAACTGTGGAACAGATTGCTTTCTGTAAAAAAAAAAAAAACGTGTTTGGTATTGGTCGCAAGAACCAAAAGTAATATTTTACATTTTTTCTATATACATATATATATATATATATATATATATATATATATATATTTCGCCATAGAAGCGATGAAACGTAGTTAATGGCTTGCTCATAACATTTATATACATTTATTAGAATCTTTTTTAAATCCACGAGTTGCCATTGTTTTTTATTTGTCATTATTTATTGTTATTATTATTTTAACTATATATATATATATATATATATATATATATATATATATATTTTTTTTAACTGCAAACAACACACAGTATAATTAATGTAAAGAACGTCGCTTGTGTAGAAGAGCGTTCCGCACAAGATGAGGAGGGAAAACGAACAAATGAAAAATAGGAAAATACCTCATTTTTCATTTGTTCGTTCTCCCTCCTCATCTTGTGCGGAACGCTCTTCTACACAAGCGTCGTTCTTTACATTAATATATATATATATATATATATATATATAATATCTTTGATACTAAAATCTTCTATTGTTTTCGCCTTTACCAAACAAAACCATTTTTTTAGAATAATTTGACCGAAAGCCAACAAAGGACAAACAATAACCGTATAACAGAAATCAAATGACATATAGCAAATTTAATAACAAATAAAAGCGAATATAAAAGTATCCTCAGCAACTCGATTCGCAAAAGATAGAGTAAAAAATGAATAAATAAGTTAATAAAAAAAAAATAAACAAAAGTGGGCGGAGCTTTGTGACGTCATTACAATAATCCTTGTTATCGTTCAAATCGTTGCATTTGTTTCGCAATTGGTCCTTTTTTTTTTTTTCCTCGTTCGCAATTTTGTACGTAAGATTTGCACGCTACGATATTAATTTTTTTCTTTTTAAGAGGGAAAGAGGGATAAAGCCCCCCACATAGGCTTGGAATAGGGGACTTTTTTCAGTTTGGGGATACGTTTGTGTCTTTGGAATGGGGAGGGTTGTAATGGAATTTTAGAGGCATTTTATTATTTGCAACGGAATGGTTTGGTTATATCGTCCGTGTCTCGCTGTAATGCTAAGTCTTCTCAAATGAAGTTAGACCATTATCCTAAATGGTTTCTGTCTTTCCATAAACTCCATTACCCCATTTCGAGGCAAACCATCAGAAAATTAGGATATGATCCTACTGTATCCTTCTCTGATCCCTCACGATCCCCTCGGAGTCGAGGTGCGAGGGAAGATTTTAAGGAGATCCTAAAAACCAGGGTCGATTGTACGTATATAGAAGGAAATAGAGTCTTGTATATAGCATTTAGATATGTCCTCTAAACGTATATCTAATAAGACAGGTTGTAAAAGTAGCCCAATAAAGAGTCTTCCTCCTCAAATGGTTTATATATATACTGTATATATATATATATATATATATATATATATATATATATATAATGTAATTTTAGGATATAGCTATAGGATATGTAGGATTCCTGCATAGGTTCCATCCTATGATCTTGGGATTTAGGAATGAGCCAAACACGTGCAAATTTCTTTACTTGAAACAATTGTAAAGGAAACTCTCTCTCTCTCTCTCTCTCTCTCTCTCTCTCTCTATATATTATATATATATATATATATATATATATATATTACTGTTAAATTTAGTATCTCTTTGCTGCATTTCACAACTTACTGTTAAATATATCAAATTATACATTTTTAACAAATTATAAATATTTAATTATATTATCAGTTTTAATAATTATTAATTAACAAATAATTCTATAAATATAATTTTTTTACTTGCCATATTAAAATGTACATATTTTTATACTATTTCCTCATAAATTTTGGTATGTTTTGAAATTTATAATTTTTACTTTTTTTGTAACTTTGTTACTGGAGTTGTAACATTTTTCTTTTGGTTATGATAAACGGGAGAGAGAATATCGTAATTCTTTTTATATCTTCAAACTTTGTTAAAATATTAACTCTTTTTTTTTCCCTCTGTTGAAATCTACATATTACTGTTTGGAGTACGTTATTTTTATGAACGAAATTCCGCCTTTATACAAATGTAATGCGTTCTCCGTTCTCCGCACTCACAAGATTAAGAAAGCGACGTCCACAGCGCCATCTATTGCATGAATTTTTAACTTTTTTCTTTTTTTTTTTTGGTTGGTTGGTTGGGGATGGTTTCGCGTTTTTGCGTTTGAAGATTTTTTTTTTTTCTGCGCTGAAGGTTTGTTTTTGTATCGTTATAACTACGGTACGTTCGTTATACGCATGTTTTGACGTATATCATAAAGACGTGCTTATCTTCCGGAATCCACACTGTCTACGCAATTAATGGACAGACTCCTTTATCATTAGATCGCGTTGAATGATTTAAAATGTACCCTTTACATCGGGTTCTTTGAATCGGATTATCCTTCGCTTTCTCTCTGTTCACTGTTCACTCTGTTCACTGTTCACTCTGTTCACTTTGTTCACTCTACATTTGGGTGTCGTTAATTTTCATCTGCAAGAATGAGTCGCCTACATTATGTTCTTCATTTTGTGGTTGTCCATCATCTGAAGTTGTTTCCTTAACTGGTGTGTTGTGTTCTAACTCAGATATAAAATTTACTTTTGTAGAAAGTTGATTTCCATGAAAATGTGTCAAGTTTCATTGCAAAATCGGTAGAGTTGATTTTAGGTATTTCAAACGCGTTAAACCTTTATATAAAGTTTTAGTAAATTATAATAATAGTAACAATAATAATAATCATCAGTCAATAGTACCACAAACTGGCACAGAGCTCAGACCAACTAATGCGACTCGTTGCTATAATTCCTATACACTGTAAAATACACCGTCTCTAAAAATTTAACCTAAAAGGACGACTGCTACATATTGGTAACTTTTCAAATACACGCATTCATAACAACCCAACAAAATTCCGGCGTTAAAAGGTTAATTGTTTCATCTGAACCTATGAAGAGTGAACGATTTTGAATTAACATTATTTTACAACGTCGATGTAACTGGTTCAAAATCGGTCCAGGGAAGAAACATGTTCCACGACTTATCAAGAAATTGTAAATGTAAATTTGGAGGAAAGTACAACAAACTAACGTCATTTACGAAAAGAAAAAAAATGTGAAATCGCGCATGCGCAACAAGTAAACTTTTATCATAAATTTTAAAATGGTTTACAGGACGAAACAGTTGGTATATCTGACTCATTTTAACAGACCACAGACCAAACCAAGCAAAATGAGTCAAATGTACCGTAACTTTTAGTCCATATGTAACATTTTCATAAAAATATTACATATTAACTAAAACGTTTTTGTTCCTTTGACTTATGGCACATAAAGTGCCATAATATTATTAAAATGAGACACATATGATACCTTTTTAGTATTGGAAGATTTAAAATATGCCGTATTTCATTTTCATATGGCATTTCCCATAAGGTAAAATTGTTCAAATTAGGTCTTAAACGCCTGAGAAAATATAATAATAAGATTATTAAATATAAAAACACTGATACAAAAATTTATATACTGGTTAGTTTGACGAAATCAACACTAGGTACGATTTATTTTTCATGCCTAATCTTCGATAAGTTTTTTTTAACTAAAAAGTAAAAAGATAAGGGTCTAATATATATATATATATATATATATATATATATAATGC
>JAJOZX010001728.1:37500-85000 GCA_023014485.1 Bathynomus jamesi | reverse complement strand
TATCCAATTTATTACTACACTCCTGATTCCATGAGCCTTAGTTTTCTCAATGAGTCTTTTGTGCGGTACGGTGTCAAACGCTTTTTGAAAATCTAAATACACTACATCAACCGCCCGATGACTATCGTAAACGTCAAGCACGATTTGAAAAAATTCTAAAAGATTAGTTAAGCAAGATTTGTTTCGCCTAAAACCGTGCTGCGTATTTCTAACTAAGTTATGCAATTCTAAGTGTTCGACTATACGATCCCTAATTATTGATTCTGGGATAATGCTGGGATAAGTGTTTTGTTATTGGTGTTCATATTATTAAAGGGACTCACAGCTACATGCGAAGAGTTAATCGCTTCTTCGTTATATTGCTTTCCATCTCACGTTATCCTACGCTATAATTTTGCACGTTTCGTGATCCAAACTTACTCTCAGTTACAATTAGGTTATAAATTATATTAAAAAACCAAATGGAAGGTCGATGGTTGTTGGAAAATGATATATAGCACAGTTTCGATCTTAGATACGTCTATATGTATATGGAGAGAGAGAGAGAGAGAGAGAGAGAGAGAGAGAGAGAGAGAGAGAGAGAACCGTGTTATAGAATAAACTAGTTGTAGTTTATTTATTTAATTAAAAGGAGATGTAATTACGAACGGTAAAGTTTGATTTATTAGTTTGTACTCTACTTTCAAAGGCTTTTAATTATATTTTAAAAGCAAATTACGAATGAAATGATAAGTAAATATTGCTGAGATTTAATAATAAAGATACTTCAATTAATACACACACACACACACACACACACACACACACACACACACACATATATATATGTGTGTGTGTGTGTGTGTGTGTGTGGCCTTTAAGAAAAGATTGATATTTCTCTCTTGCATATAACTCAGAAATTATCATTCCTTTCCTGAAAACCTTATATATATATATATATATATATTATATATATATATTATATATATTATATAATATATATATATATATATATATATATATAACACAAACACACGGTAAAAAATTTCACTTTAAATCTATAATAAAAACCGGATTCGAATCTTGATTTGAATTCCAGAATTCCGGTATTATCTTAATTTACTCTTTATCGGCTTTCCAATAAACAATATAAGAGAATTCGGTTGAATTGGGTTGCAATAGAATTAACTGAGAAAGCCAGTAAATTGATTCCTCCACAGCCAAATTGAAAATTATTCTCGAAACTCATTCAGGGAGTTTCACTTTGAATTAAATTCGGTTTTTTTTTTTTTTGCTTTTTTTCTTCATCCGAAATGAGAAAAATTCTAAAGTATTTTTGGCTAACTTTTTTCATTTATATTTATTTAATTAATTCTGTTGAACGCAATTAACATAAGGACTTTGAACTTTGTTTTATAGCTACGTTTTCTGATGAGTTGCAAGATTGGTTGTGTGTGTGTGTGTGTGTGTGTGTGTGTGTGTGTGTGTGTGTAGGAGAACATTTCGTCAACGATAAAATTTATTGATGCTAGTCACTTAGCCTAACTTCATTTACCTTACCCTAACCCAAACTGACTTAACCTACCCTAACGTACCTATAACCTAACTTAGTTTAACGTCCAAATTCTTATCGATTTGTATTGGATGATGTCTTGTCGACGAGATGTCTCACGGCCTTTTATGAATGCTCAATCGTTAGTCAATTGTTTGGCATTAACTGATGGCTGTCCATCTTTCCACCTTCAAAGCAGTCATGAGACCAGAATTTTTGAACAAATTTTTAGGATGGTTTTACTTCACTGCCCAAAGCTTGAATCTTTTTTATCATCTACAATGAATATATTTTATAGACGATCATAATGATGCCTGGTGAATTCGACAGGTTGAGTTCAATCACATATGATAGAATTATTTCACTTAGAGACGTTCACTGAAAAATATTCGGAGCAAGTGTAGTTTACGTCCCCCTGACGCAAAAGGGGACACAAACTACACTAGGTCAAAGTTGGGGAACGTAAACTACACTAGGATCTTTAGGAGACATTATTTAAATTAATCCATCAAATAAAATGTTAAAACTAACGAAAATGTTACGACTTAAACTAACCAATCGTCAATTTATATATATATATATATGAATAGAAACGACATAAGTATTAAGGAACGTTTCTGCACACGAGGAGGAGAGATAACGAAATAATGAAAAATGAGGCGGTTCGCCTCATTTCTCATTTTTCATTATTTCGTTATCTCTCCTCCTCGTGTGCAGAAACGTTCCTTAATACTTATGTCGTTTCTATTCATTTATATACTGCGCGGTCATTGCAGTTATTTGCATATATATATATATATATATGATGAATAAAACCACGAAGGAAAGGAAACACAAAACGGTGCTCAAGCGTCTAATGTTTCCTTTCCTTCGTGGTTTTATTCATCATAAATATTTTTCACGTGTTACTTTCGTGAAATAATTTTCATATATATATATATATATATATATATATATATATACACACATATATTGACGATTGGATAGGTTAAGTCGTAATATTTTCGTTAGTTTTATCGTTTTATTTGATTATGTATACGCGGACAAAGTTGGGGAACGCAAACTACACTAGGATAATGTAGGGGAACGCAAACTACACTAGGCGCCATAGGGGGACGTAAACTACACTTGCTCCAAATATTCTTTCAACTGAATGGAATTTTTGTTATCGTGCGTGAGAAAGCACTTGGATGGTGAAATATTTTCTATCAGCTTGACAAGAATTCGGGCATAAGTGTTGAGGTCCGCTACGTGTTAATAATCCACTAGCACGGCGGTTCTTAACCCTTTTTGTACGGTTACCCAAAACCCAATTCTAATCCAGCTCCATTATCCTAGTCATTAGATATTACTTTTTTATAACTTTTGGATTATTACAATACAGTATTACTTCTTATGATTTCTGGTTTGTACGTCATTATCCCACGAAAAATTGTCATTACCCCAGTGGGTAATTTACCCCTAGGTTGGGAACCACTGCACTAGCGGGTCTTAATAATTACAATATATAACAATCTAAAATTGTGGAAATAAATACTACAACATTTTTGCCATGTAGCTAAGCAGTCAGGGGTATGGGGGTATATAAGGACTAACCTTTGTGATTGAAGTTCTACTAATGATTTCAACCCTGAAAATATATATTTATTAAGTAAGCAAACGCCATTACACAAATATGAATTGCGCACTCATTCATTGAAGATTCACTTAAGGCAGTGGTTCTTAACCGTTTCAGGTTACAACCCAAATTCCGGTCTCGGAGCTAGCTCGGCGACCCATGCCTTCAAAGAGTTCGCTCGTAATAGATAATAAAATAAATAATGAATGGTAAATTGATTTGGGATAACATAAATAAATGATAAATGACAATTTAATGACCCAATCAAAATGGCTTAGCGACCCAATTTTGGATCGCGAGCAAGGAGTTAAGAACCACTGAGTTAAATTATAATTACTTAACGAAAATATAATACTGTAATAAAAATATAGTAAATGATTATCATTTCTGATGTCTTAATTATTAAAACTGATAAAATTTGATTAAGAAAGTGATAAGGTCCTTTTACGTAGTTTGAAGGCAGATGAAATCATGGATACTTTCTTTTATTGGTTTCAAGCGATTTGTTACGATGCACAAGATGGGCTTTAAGTGTTTGGAGAATAGATTTGGTTAAAATTTAAACTTTTCTATTGCATTCATTATAGGACTGTATAATTCTGTATATTTACGATTTTATACATTTAATAGTGAAAAAAAGAGTAAAATATAGATTCCGTAATATCCTGAACCCCTCTTTTCCCACACAGAGGGGGTGGAAGTGTGAACTTGAGAGAGACAGAAAATATTAATGTCAATAAATCTAGAAACCTCAGTATTATTAAAAATGTTCGAGAAACAGCTATGCACATTAAGAAAATGCGTACAAGAGTTACATCTGAACTTTGAAATATTTTCTTTTTTGGATAATAATCAATCAGGAAGGCCAGAAACTGAAACAGCGCTCGGGCCAACTTAAGTATGCGGCCCATTACTCTAAATCCTGTATTATTACTATTATCACCAGTATTATCGGAATTCGAACCCCCAACCTCGGTATTTTCACTTCGCTAATACTCGTAGAGAAACGATGTTAGGTACTGATGGTGTTACGATGACATTTTTACATACTCTTTATGTTTTCAAAGTAACACTTAATACCTTACTTCTTCAATATCGATTTAGACATGTAGTGGATGATTTTACATTTGGAATCGGTGTTTGTGTATGATTTTACATTTGGAATCAGTGTTTGTGTATGATTTTATATTCGAAATCAGCGTTTGTGTATGACTTTATCTTCGAAATCAATATTTGTGTATGATTTTATATTGGGAATCAGTGTTTGTGTGTGATTTTATATTGGGAATCAGGGTTTGTATATGATTTTATATCCGGAATCAGTGTTTGTGTATGATTTTATATCCGGAATCAGTATTTGCTGTTTCAATCACTTTCGAATTAATAATACTATCGATTCACTAGTACCCAAATCTAGATCTGATCCTAGATTGCTATTTACATCCCCCTTCTCTGATTCACTTTTCTGTTTTTCTCGCTTGAAAATCGATCGTAGCAGAAATAGAAAAAAAATGGTGTGATATTTCGACCAACGAAAGGGAGTTAATTACGATATTTCGACTGTTAATCAATACAAGCAAATACCATTTCCTCGAAATGGAAAAAAAACACCAACCAACCCAATTGTAGAGAGGACATATTATAGAGGAATAATTTAATCAAACTCTACAAGTTAGGTTAGATTAGTGTAGTTTTAGTTAAGCTGGGTTTGGGGAAGTTATAGGTTAAATTAAGTTTCTAGGATTTTGTCATTTCAGTCCTTTTTCATTTCGAGATTTTGGCGTCATCTCAAGTCTATCATATATATATATATATATATATATATATATATATATATATATATTATATATATATATATATATATATATAACTGTATATATATATATATATATAAATTTTTTACACCTTTTCGGAGTGTTTCGACACTAAGAAATACAACAAAGGAAATCAATCTAAATCAATAACTGTGACGTAGACAACAAAAAATATATTTCTGAAGATACGGTTTTAAGTGTTTTTTTTTTTTTTTTAATAAATGTCAACAAAACATTAAAATAAATATTAAAATATATTTAGGGTGTTATTAATCCTGTTTCATTCTTTTTTATGCGTATTTTTTCACTTAATTGAGTTTTTTTCTTCTTAAGCCACTATCTTCCACGGACAACTTGACGCGATTCTTACTTAAAATTCATACGACAGCTCAATTTCCATACATCTCCCAGGATTCGGGTGTGCAATAGGCCTTGGCTGACTACCGAATTCAATTCATTTTGTTTTTTGGGTTTTTTCTTTTTTTGGCCTATTTTCTTTCTTTATAAAATTTAATTTTACAGGAGAAACACGATCGAGTGTTTTTCTGCCTCTGCTCTCTCTCTCTCTCTCTCTCTCTCTCTCTCTCTCTCTCTCTCTCTCTCTCTCTCTCCGTCTATCTTTACTTGTTTTCTCACTTCATAAGTTTTTGCATTCAGTCTGCTTAGAAATGTTTTTTTAAAAAGTGATCCAAAGTTATTTTGAATTTCGATTTAAACCCTGAAAACGTTTTCACCTTTTCAGTTTTTAGCTGATAGGAATCGGCTCATCTATAGTTACCCCTCAGAGTAAGGGGAAACCTGGCAGAGGTGTAAGGAGGGTTTTAAGGGAGATTGATCTCGGGGAGGGGACCGGGAAAGGAGGAAGAAAGAAAAGGAGAAAATGTGGGGAAGGAACAGCGAGAGAAAAAAGTGATGGAACATTTCGAAAAAATGTGAGGCAAACATTCATTCATAAAAGATTACTTTGAAGTGTAATCATGCATAATTTCAAACACACACACACACACACATATGAATGTAATTTTTTGCGTGTGTGTGGACAACACACCTGTAAAAATGAACCATGAATAATTCCTATATTCCTATACTATCTTATTCATTCGTGTAATCCTTATATTCATTTATATAGTTCTTGTATCCATTCGTAAAATTCATGTGTTTATAAGGTTCGTGTATTTATATAATCCTATATATTCGTATATATTTAACTTCATATAATGCCTATATTCATATGTATGTACGTGTATGTATTCATTTTTACATAAGGACCAAAATCGCCTAACGCGAGTTTGGATAAAATTTTTGATTTGCTTTCTACTTTGCCAAATAATTGGTGACTTGTTCTTTTTAAAATTTCCTAATAATTTTTTTTAGATTTAGCTTAATAATGAATCTTGCTTAAGTTTTGCAATGTTCATGTTTTGTATACTTAATTGTAAATCTTAAACCTTTAATTTTTACTCATATGCATATTTTAGTGTGAAGAAGCATTGTTCAATTTCCACTTTTAGTTAACTTGGCAGATCATGATAACATCAGATCTGAAAATACGCGGTTTAAGATAAAAATATGGCTTCATCTTCAAATGTCATGTTTATTCGTTTAAACCAGTGCTCTTCAACCTGGGCGGTACCGCCCACTAGTGGCTCAAGGATCTCATTAATCTAAAGGTAATTGCAATTAATTTTATTGTTTATGCAGGGTATATAACTTTCAGTTTGAGTTTTTGCATTTTTAATTTTGGTGGCGATACGGAGATTCAAAAGTTACAAAAGTGGGCGGTAAGCATAAAAAGGTTGAAGAGCACTGGTTTAAACATTACCACAGCTAAAAGATTTACTTTATTTTCAAATATTGTGCAAAAATAATGCAGCCTTTTCAACATTTAATAATAATGATGTTAACAGATTATGGTATATAAACCCACAAAAATTCTTCCATGTTCATTCAGAATTAGACTCAAGGCTAAGCACTACTTGTACATTTTAACAGTAAATTACAGTACGAAAAAGTCTTTATCTTCTCCTTCGAGCCTTGCTCTTCAGAGAACTTAGTCATTAAAATCTCCGATACGTTACAAGAAAAATCGGGGAACCTTCAGAAAGCTCTACAGAATCCTCCGATCCACTATAAGAAGAACTCGGAGAGTAGTATAGAAGAAACTACTGCAAGTAACAAATCCGTTGCTACCACCTAACCAGAACCCCGTCGGCTTCGAACCAACCCAGGCCATAGACGGAGGGGGTTAACACACACACACACACACACACACACACACACACACACACACACACACGTATACATATATACATAAATGCATACATATGAATGTAATTTTGTGCATGGGTGTGGACAAAACACACACACACACACACACACACACACACACAAAGGAAGATATTACAGGCATCTCTTCATTACATAAAAAATAAAAATAAAAACTTGTGAAAAGAGTTTCCAAACTTAAAGAACTTTCTAAGTCAGACAAAGTCCCTGGAAGGAACTTCGCTTTTTGAATTTTAATAACATAACGAAGAAATGTTTAATATATATATATATATATTATATATATATATATATATATATTATATATATATATATATATATGGTGGCCCAAAAGTCTGTTGCCCTAAAAAAATAAAGTTTAGAATGCGTCGGGGCAACAGACTTTTGGGTCACCCTGTATATATATAATATATATATTATATATATAATATATATATATATATATATATATATTATATATATATTATATACGGTAGACAGTAAATTCCCTTTAGGACTAAAATAATTAAATAAAAATGTAGAACGTATAAATTTTGAATAAACAGAATTATGTTAATGACAGTGTCAAATTCTGTTAATTTTTAACTTTGAACGTAACTATATATATATATATATATATATATGTATTGTTGTTGTCAAAATCCTCTAATTTAAAACATTTTCCAGTGGTTGGTGCTCTAATCTACAGTGCCTCGAGTGTTGGCACTGAACCAAAACATTATCGAAGAATACTTAAATTTTATAGTTTTTTAAAATTTATATGCAAAAAGTTCAGGGTTTATAAACCCCAAATTATTCAAATGAATTACTCTAGACAATAATATATATATATATATATATATATATATATATATCGTTAGGGTAGTTGTGAAAAATTTACCGTTTGTATGGAAAAATTTAACAAATAAAAAAATTAATTTAACTCCGACATATTATGTAAAACACGAAAAGAATTTGAGGAAATTAAAATAAAGTTAAAGTGCAAAAGTTTTCGTACATTTACTTACAAAATTATTTGATATTTCGTACGTCCACCTTTTGCTTCAGTGATTCGCTTTGGGTATTTTTCTATACGGTTTCGACATCTCTCAGTTGAAATTTTAGATCATTCTTCTAATGAGATTTGTTGCAATTCATTCAGATTCGAAGGATTTCTCTCGTGGACAGCTTTTTTCAAATCAAACCATAAATTCTCGATTAAATTGAGATCTGGGCTTTGACTGGGTCACTCGAGAACCTTGACACTCTTTTGTTGAAGTTATTTCACGGTGCTCTTACTTTTATGTTTTGGGTCATTACCTTGTTGCAGTACCGCAATTTCAGAACTGAAGGCAGTACATTTTCTTCTAAAATTTCCTTATATTTCTTCGAATTCAAGATTCCAATGATCTTATTGGACTCGATCTCAGATAGCCTTAATGTTTGGCAAAGATCACCTACAGTCACTCGTAGATTCGCAGCAATCATTTTTTCAATCCGTCTAGCTATACGTTTCTGAAATCTCGCGAGTGCGTCCACACCTTGGTAGAGTTTGCATTGTTCCAAAGCCTTTCCATTTCTTATAACTGCAGTAACCGTCGTAAGTGGAATTCTAAGTTTTCTCCAATCTTCCTATAACTCTTTCCAGACTCGTGCGCAGCAATAACAGATCTCTTAAAATTTGGATATAGCTCTTTACCACGACAACCATTGTTTACTAATGGCTTATACAGTCATCCACCTTCCATGAAAATTCACAAAGAAAATTCCAGAATTCGGAATTGTCAACAGTCTCTAATCAATAAACAGCCAACTACCGATAAAAAATTGAAATTCTTCAAGCCTGAGGTGGGCATACAAAGTACTAAATAATTTTATAAATAAATGTACAATTATTTTTTATATTTTCCTCAAATTCTTTGATGTTTTACATCATATGTTGGAGTTAAATTAATTTTTTTTATTTGTTAAATTCTTACAGACGAACTGTAAATTTTTGATAACTATCCTTTACATCGTAGAAAAGATAAGGACGAATTTAATTGAAATATTTCTCTGTACGAATAGTTATGAGCACCACTGTATATACTAAATATCGGGTTTGTACTTTTTAGTAATTGAAATAAAAGCTACTTACACGATATTTTCGGCACGAGAGTCCTCCTATCAAGCAGATTTCCTGCAATTTATGATAAACGAATATCATGACTACCAACATTACCAGATCTAGTTCTTTGTAACTTTGATTTATGGAGTTATTTAAAAGATGAGTGTTTGCGCAGACTCCACACACAACTGAAGAATTAAAAGCATCAATTGAACAAGAAATTTCTCAAATTTCAACAGATACTCTGTCCAGAGTACTGCAAAATTTTGTTGTTCGTGTAGAGAGTTAATGAACTAAAAGGACATCACATAGAGCATGTTTTCCACTGGAGGAACTAATTCCCCATATGTAGAGAAGGTTCAGTAAAAATTTCATGCTTTTATTTCTGTTAACCCTGTAACGCCCGAAAATTTTTGTAGGGTTAAATTATGAATGCGTGTATTTGAAACGCTACCAATTTGTACCGGTCGTCGTTAAAGGGTTAATAAAAAAAGTACAGACCTTTTAAAGTGTCAGATGTTAAAAAAACTCATCCAATATATGTATATATATATATATATACTGAAGAAATGAAAAAGAAAGTATATCTAAGAATTTTAGAAACCTCTTTAAACCGACTATAATTTACAAAAGCTTTGAAAAGATCCAATAATTAGAATTGCGCCTTTGAAATTTAATACGCTTTCCTCCGAAGCATGTATTTCGTCGGTCAATATATATACAGGGTGAGTCAAAAGTCCTCCCTCAAAAATTATTTATTGTATAGTTATTTTTGAGGTAGGACTTTTGACTCACCCTGTATATAAAAAATTTGCTTAAATTACCAAATAAAAAGGGTAACTTCAGTTTTAGAAAAGAATTTGCACACTGATTGCAAATTGCAAAATCTTTCACAAATGCAATAATAAGTTGAATGGTACCTCCTCAATGTAAGATATATTTTTTTTATAAAAATATACGATAATGAGCCGACCTGGTAAAAATGAATATAATATCACTGTATATATTGTACTATACTATTTAATATTAAGGTACATACATACTGTGCCTTAATATTAGTAGTGAGTACATACTGTACCTTAATATTTGGTATTAATTCGTAAGAAAATAAGTTTAAGTTGATGTTCATATATACATTTTCCTTTCCTAATTATATATTTTCTTTGATTCAGAGAAATAAAGAAAAGGTATTAAATAGAAATCCATTTTTGAGGACAGTTGAAATGCTATAACCGGATTTGTCCATTTCACAAGGGATCTCCCAGCACGAATGACATTAAGCTTTATTGGCTCAGAATGATTCGGCTCATATATATATATATATATATATATATATATAGAGAGAGAGAGAGAGAGAGAGAGAGAGAGAGAGATCCGATTAACCCCTCGAAAAGCGGAATCCATTTACAGTCGCTTTTGTTCAAAACATGTAAAAAATAGATCGAAAGATCCATTTTCGATTATCTATTTTTTTTTGACTGTTTAGAGCTTAACTTATTTGGAAATATTTATACAGTGAGAACTTATATACAATAAATTATCATTATTTAACTGTAGCTCCAAATATCAAGTCTATTTTAAACTGTAGCTCCAAATATCAAGTCTGTTTTAAACTGTAGCTCGAAATATCAAGTCTATTTTAAACTGTAGCTCCAAATATCAAGTGTTTTAAACTGTAGCTCCAAATATCAAGTCTATTTTAAACTGTAGCTCCAAATATCAAGTCTATTTTAAACTGTAGCTCCAAATATCAAGTTTATTTTAAATGTAAATTAGGTTCAATAATAACACGTATCCATTTCGTCACTTATATTTAACGATTAATTTAACTGAACATGTTTAATTAACTCGTAAAACCACAGTAGTAAAAATTACTGCAAATTATTTACATTAATGAAATTTTACCGAGTGTGTGTGTGTGTGTGTGTGTGGGGGGGGGGGGGGGGGGGGTTAACATCGTAAAACCCCTCTGAACGCGAAAGCGTTAAGCGTTTCATCGTTCATTTAAAATATAGACAGGGTTGTGTTAATCAATTTCATTCCCTCGTAGTGTGATGTTTGCGCTCGCGACTCCTACTCAGGAGGTTTCGGGATCGAATTCTGATGGTACATTTTATATATATATATATATATATATATATATATATATATATATATATATATATATATATATATATATATCTAAGTCGAATCTAATCACATAAAAGAAATGATTAAATAAGCAACAATAAGGGGACTTGATAAGGTCTCACCGAGCATTCCAAACGGTGATAAATCATTCACAATTCCTATATTCGAAATGAGGCTGCGTGTTTGTGTACGAATTATCACAAAAGAATTTTAAAATAATTTAAAATTTAAACTTTGGTTTAAAAATAAAATAAATAAAATATAGAAATTAAAAAAAAAAGATATTAGTATTCTTACTCAAATTATTACCAAAGTAAGATTTATCCATATACAGGGTGGACCATAAGTCCCAATAGGTTATAATTAAAGCGAAAATACCCCAAAAAAATCAAAGTAAAAAGTTTATAATAAGTTTAGAAATATTTATTGATTATTCAAAATGCAAAATATAACTATCTCGACAAATATTCTTTTCTTAGTAATATTCTTTTCTTATGGGCCACCCTGTAGAACAGATAAAAAGCGGAAAATTAAGAAAATTACGTAACATTTGTTTTAGAGAAAGGAGCTTAAATTAAGAGGTTCGGACAAGTGAAAATGAATTATTTGGTTTAACCAGAAATCGACTTTGCAGTAGTATCAAGTATCATTTTAGGAATCAGTGATGATACTATTAATTATTGGTGTAGTGGTCACCGTTGCTGATTACGAATCCATCGGCCCCGAGATCGAGACCCGGTGACGGCAGTCGGCGCGCAGCAAAACCCAGCTGTTCATCCTTCCACACAATAAAGAAAGTGGTTGGTAGATAAATGGGTACCCTGAGTGACCTAGTGGTTAAGATGCTGGGCTGCTGGTGGGGCGTGTTTCGGATTCCACGTTAAACTGTAGGTCTAAGGTGGAGTGACAAGCTGGGACTTTCGTCAGAACGAACAATTTGGGCGGAAGCTAAACCAAAGTGAAACAAAGTTATAAAGATATCTAAAACAGTTAGTTGAGGTAATTTTTGCTACGCGGAATAGCAAACATGGAATAATTACCCACTGAATTAGTAGACAGTATTTCCAGAGATAGATTTAAAGATAAACTCGACTTTGTGTTTAACATATTCGTGGCAATTAGTTAATAATTAGTTAAAATTAGATATATAATTAACATAAACTTGATGAGGGTAGCTAGTATTAGATGTAGCAAAGAGGTTATGCTTAAATTAATTTGTTTAAGCGATATGAATTTTTATTTTCTATACACAGTATATATATATATATTATATATATATATATATATATATATATATATATATATATATATATACACTCCAAAGAAATGTCGCACGCGAGAATTAAGATATGGGATAAGCGTCTCTTAACCACGATGTCTTAAGGAACAAAATCCTAATTTATGATTGTTTTCCTTAAGCGTTTCGTGTAAATAATGTAACACCAAATATAAATCTCTCAAAGTGAAACGCAAGCATAAGTAATGGGCAGAATTTATGGGCACGGTAATTATATATATATATATATATATATATATTATATATATATATATATATGTGTGTGTGTTAAACACATACCCGGAATAGATAAATAACGTTAAGTAAATGTTAAAGTAACACCGTTGCATTAGTGTTTAAAGGCTAATTTAACTTATAGCCGTAATATTAACGTTAAACGTTAATATAATCAGTCATAATTGCTTTGGAAAGTAATTTTGGATCACCTGAAGATCCGTCACTCCAGCCGTTTTTAGTTAGCTTTATAAGGCTAACTAATGAAAATATCACGACTTAACCTAACCAGTCGTTAGGTCAACTGTACGCCCTTGACGACTGGTTAGGTTAGGTCGTGATATTTTCGTTAGTTAGCCTTGCAAAGCTAACTAAAAAAGGCTGGGGTGACGGATTTTCAGGTGATCCGTAATTGTAAGTTAAATAATGTTAATAACGTTTTATAACGATACCCAAATAATTTTCAAACGTTTTTTTTTATTATTCGTACTCGGAACTGTAAATACTGTTTAACTCAACGTTATAATAGTAACGTTGAGACGTTAATACCGTTAAAAATACGTTTTAAAACTTTTTAAAATTCTCGTTTTATTAATAACCGACGTAATATATCATATTTAAACTAGTAGGCTTTATAACGTTATTATACGAGTTACGTGGGTATAGCAACGTCATATCAACGATGTAATGTTACGTCTAATATCTGGAAATAGCGTTATTCTTAATGTTTTGTCTTACCATTATCAAAACATACGATCTAATATAAATATTGAAAAACTATATTTAAAAACAAAAGAGGAAAAATTCTATGGCGCCATCTGTCGGCTATTTTCGCAAATATACCTCTTCTTTCGTGAATTACTCGCAATACTTGTAGACATTTTATTCATTTTTACTTATTTGTAATGCTGTAGCCTATTATGTTATTAGTTACGAAAGCTACCGTGTTAAAAGATTACCATTCATTTTGCCAAAGGAAATTCGATAATATTTTTATTTGAAAAATAGTTTCACCCTATCATACTTGAATTATGAATTTTTTTTTTCATGTTCAAGTCAAAATAACCTCTAATATTCAGATCGTAAGGCTCAAATCGATTGTGAAGCTCATGTTGCCGTAAAGCAACGGTCGGCGTTAAAGAGTTAAGGACAAAATTTTAGAAAATGATATTTTTTATTCCGGTTTTTTAAAATGGGGTAACTCCGCACCCCTACCCAACTTCCCAATTTTGAATTTTTATAAGTTACAAGCAGAGCCTTCGGCTCCCTGCCCTACGGGCGAGGCTTGTGCTTCGCAAACTCGCCTACGGCGAGGGCACCTTCGCAGAGTACCGAGATGAAGACAAACTATTATTTTACATTTTAAATATAGCTTCACAAATTTTTAAACCACTGGCTCAGAATGCGAAGCTCAAAAGGTTAGGATTACCCCTTTGGGGGGAGGTCATTCTCCCTCTCCCCCAAAACCCCCTCACCCCTCTTTAAAAAAATTGTTGGAAGTTTGTGTAACACACTGTTTTCATATTTTTTATATTTTATGTAAGGTCGAAAGGAAATGGAAGAAATGCAGGTGTTTTTTTTAATAGGTAAAGAATCATTTTATACTACAGATGCCACTGTTAAGTAGGTCTACATTTCGTAGCTAATAATTCATTAGGAACCGACATTAATAACTATTCCTCTTTACATTGTCGCTTATTCCTGTGAAAATCTAGACCCTCTTTTTTTACCCCCCCCTCATGATAATGAACTCACCGAATTGACCACGTAACCATGTATGTATTACTGGGTCGGCTAAGACAATTCGGTTGAAGAATTTTGTCTAGAAGAAATTCACACCTGCGGGATTCGAACCCGGAAACTTCGGATAGAGTACGATTCTCTGCTACTAAGCCAAAGCGGTCATAAGAATAATCAATGAAGAGGACCAGAAACTAGCACAGCGCTCAGGCCAACTAAATTGGTCCATTTCACCAACTCATGGATTATTGTTACTAACACCATCGCTCAGTCGCTCCTGGTCAATTTTCCCCTCTCCTTTTGTACCTAGAATGCGCCTCGGTGGTGTAATGGTTAGCATTGCTGACTACAAATCCATCGGCCCCCGGTTCGAAACCCGGTGACGGCAGGGGGCGCACAGAAAACCCATCTGTTCATCCTCCCACACAATAATATTGGTTGGTAGTCTAGCTGTTAAGACGCTGGGCTGCTGATTGGGAGGTACTTTATAATTTCGAGTTGAAGCAAAACCAACGTTAACCAAGGTAGGACACGGTATTCTTTTACAAGCGATGACCAACTATGGAATATACACTGAAGAATGGCATCATGGAGGATTTCCTTTTTTGCAAAGTCTTTTGAACTTGTGACAGAGGTGAAGATACTTCTCAGAAAGTGCATGAGTTTCTTACAAATAAAGGGTCCAGTTGCGTTGCAGTCTGTTCTGATGAAGCTCTGTCGATGTTGGTAAGTGAGGGTTTTTGCTGCTCGTGTGAAGAATGTTACTTCAGATGTCATAACTACACAGTGCATGATCTATTGGCAAGTTTTGGCTTGGAGAAATCTACAAACTGAACTGAGGAAGGTGCTGTCCGATGTTGTGAACATCGTCAACTTTGTAAAGACGATCCCACTGAACACGCGATTGTTCAGGAACACGTGTGCAAACTTCATTTCATTTCACTTCATTTCACTGACCTGGAGATCTTTCTTTAGAAAAAGAAATATGATCTGGTTGACCGCTTCAAGGACGCCGTGTTTAACAAATTCTTTTCCGGTTTTGGGGAATTAAAAGAAAAAGACTTAAATCAATTTTAAAAACTGATAAACTTCAGTAGAGACCAATATTCTTTCCTTGTGCTCCAGCACACCAATTTAACACGATTTTAAAAAGAACGTAAGAATCGATCAAACAACATTTTTTTTTTTCTAATTTCAATGCTTTGCAAAGCCTCTTTGAGCGCCTTAACCAAAGTTTCTCTACCTTGGACTAATCAAATAGCGGAGAGAGATACTTCAGTTCGTTGCCTGACAAATTTATTCAGATTTTTGCACGAATTTAAATCGGGTGAATTTGCAGGACATCGTCCGAGTTTCGATTATTAAAAATTGCTAAATTGGTGTCATCTGTCAAAACTATAGAAAAATTCCAAAAAACTGGTAAAAAAATTTCTTACACCCCTTACATTGCTGATGTATTTAGCCATGTGAATTGAGTGAATATATCCATGCAAGGGGATGGGGAAACCATTGTCACTCTGTTAAAGAGAGTGAAAACAAACTGGAGAAAACTGTCTCTGTCGTACCATGCATAGGATAGTTATGAAAAGTTTACCCTTCGTTTGGAAAAATTAAACAAATGAAAAGATTATTTTAAAGCCAACATATAATGTAAAACATCAAAGAATTTGAGGAAAATAAAAAGAAAGTCAAAATGCAAAAGTTTTCGTACATTTATTTACAAAATTATTTAATACTTTTTGTACCCACCTTTTGCTTGAATGACTTCAATGATTCGCTTTGGGTATTTTTCTACAAGGTTTCGACATCTCTCAATATAAATTTTAGCCCATTCTTCTAAAGGAGATTGTTACAGTTCATTTAGATTCGAAGAGTTTCTCTTGGGGACACTTTTCTTCAAATCAAGGCATAAATTCTCAATTAAATTAAGATCTAGGCTTTGACTGGGCCACTGGAGAACCTTGAAATTCTTTTGCTGAAGCCATTTCATGGTGCTTTTACTTTTATTTATATGTTTTGGGTCATTATCTTGTTGCAGTACCCAATTGCGACCCATTCACAACTCCCAAACTGAAGGCAATACATTTTCTTCTAAAATTTCGTCATATTGCTTCGAATTCAAGATTGCAATGATGACAAGTTTTCCTGGACCAGAAGTACTAAAGCATCCTCAAAGAAGCAAACTACCACCGCCATGTTTAACTGCAGGAAGGATGTTTTTTTCTCGAATGCAGAATTTGATTTTTGCCAAACATATCGTTGCCCGTTGTTCTCAACTAATCCGGTTTTGGTCTCATCTGCCCAGAGAACTTTCTTCCAAAATGCAAATCCATCATTTTCATGATCCTTGTCGTACTTTATACGAGCTTCTTTGTGCACTTTTCGGAGCAGAGGTTTTCTTCGTGCAACTTTTACATGCAGACCATTCTTTCTCAGCGTATGACGTACAGTAGAGGGATGAACATCAATCTTAGATAGCCTTAATGTTTGGCAAATATCACCTAGCAACAGCCATTTTTTTCAATCCGTCTAGTTATACGTTCTGAAATCTCGCAAGGGTGTCCACACCTTGGTAGAGTTTGAATTGTTCCAAAGCCTTTCCATTTCTTTATAACTTCAGCAACCGTCGTAAATGGAATTCGAAGTTCTCCTATCTTCCGATAACTCTTTCCAGACTCGTGTGCAGCAATAACAGATCTCTTAAAATCTGTATACAGCTCTTTACCATGACAACCATTGCTTACTAATGGCTTATACAGTCATCCTCCTTCCATGAAGACTTACAAAGAAAATTCTAGAATTCAGAATTGCTAATAATCTCTTGTCAATAAACAGCACACTACCGATAAAAATGTTAAATTCTTCAAGCGTCAGGTCGACACACAAAGTATTAAATAATTTTGTAAATAAATGTACGAAAACTTTTGCATTTTAACTTATTTTAATTTCCTCAAATTCTTTGATGTTTTACATTATATGCTGGGGTTAAACTAACTTTTTTATTTGTTAAATTTTTCGAAACAAAGAGTAAACTTTTCATAACTATCCTCCGCATGATACAAAAGATAAGGACGGATATAACCGAACTATATCTCTCTGTACGAATACTTATGAGCGCCACTGTATATATATATATATATATAAACCTTATTTCGTAAGGGTTGACTGAGGCAATGAATGACATAAATATAAATTGCGTAAACTAAAAATGCGGACGTAATTAACCTCATAATTTCAGGATGTACTGATCGAATTTTGTGATTCGTGAATCAGAAAGATTCCTCCCTTCCGTCCAACAAAATTAGAAGTTTGCACCAGTGGAAATTACCACTTCCATTGCTCATATCGAAAGTTATCCTGTTTCGGAGTCAGGGTGGATCACCCATCATTGTTATGCGTGATCATTGTTATTATAATAACGATAATGATAATATTTATTGTGGCGGCAGATAAACCCCGCAAAAGAGGTGCAATATTCACCAAAGTAGCATCTTCGAACAGTTTTAAAATATTGATAAGATTAATATTTCTTCGAAAGAATGTAGAATACGGTATACAAAAATACCCTCCCGCGGACTAAGCCATTTTGGGTGGGGTGGGGTGGGGTGGGGGATCCAAGTTTAGCTTGTTTTTTTCTCTTTAATTTTTGTTCCTTCCTCGAGAAGGGTCTCGTAAGAGAGACAAAAGCGTCCGGAATCGTTTTTCATTTTCCTTGTAATATCACATTCTATATATATATATATATATATATATATATATATATATATATACTGGCTGTGTGTATATATATATATAATATATATATATATATATATATTACTGGCTGTGTGTATATATATATATATATATATATATATATATATATATATATATATATATATATATATATATATATATATTCCTTAAAAAAATAGGAAAAATAAAAATCTGAAAAAAAATAGTTAAATAAAATAAAAAAGTAAAATAAATAAATAAAATAGAAGATAAAATATCGTGTGATGGATTTTTAACATTTTTTTATGAGAACAATGATGTAATATATATATATATATATATATATATATATATATATATATATTATATATAATATATAATATATATATATACACCTTTCAACCTTTCAAATGATCCGTGCGATGATTCCTCATTTCACGAAGGTCACGCTTGTTGCCCCTCCTCTCTTTATCATATATATATATATATATATATATATATATATTCAGCAATACTTCTTGTCATTCCCTGACGAGGTGTATTGCTGAATACACGAAAGATCTTGGAATCATTTTTCTTTTTCCTTGTGGGTTGCATCATTCATTCATTTCACGTGTGTGTAATTCATCTCATATATGTATGGATTTCGCCCTATATATATATATATATATATATATATATATATATAAAATATGTAATACGTATGTAACACAAAGAAATAACCTTTTTATGACTTTGACGTGTCGATATAACTTATTACGATAAAAGTAGGCATTTCCGCCACTCTTTCACGAACAATTTATTCCATCGTTTTTAATTTCGAAGCTAAAAGGTCATAAAATTCATTTTAACCATTTGCTTACTTAATTTATAAAACATCGATTGTTCAACGCAACAGAACACTCGCCTGTGCCACTCGTCGGTGAGATCGTTGTAGTAGTTGGACCAATGGTTTATTTTGTCCAATTATTTGGACTTCTGTTCCATCGTTAACTGTGAAAAAAAAAGCACTAAACGTTGAGAGAAATTTCACTCGCAATATTTTTCTTTATTTAGAGCCATGGTGAAAATTTTGCCGTTTGTGTTGTTACTTACGATCTTTCTAAGTTTGGCTTCAGGATGTAAGTATTTACGAAAGAATTTCTACTTTTAGTTTCATTTGCATCGGAAATGATTTTGGGTTTAAGATTATTGCGTGCGTTTGAAAGATTGGAGGTTATAGACAGGGGGAAAGATGGATTGAGGAAGATTGTTCCAGAGTTAACCGGTTCAGTAAGTGGAAGATTGAAAATACGAAAATACCGAGTAAACCTCGCGTTAGAGAGTTGGGTAGAAAAGGAATGAGAATGTGCAGAAAGTTTGGTACTGCGTGCTTTGCTTAAAGGAGGAGGCATGCAGTTAGAGAGTTCAGAAGAGCAGTGTCCGTTATAATAGGGATACTAAAGAGAAAATGAGGCAATATTGAGGGGAAGAGAGAGAGATTGAAGACAGTCAGTAAGAGGCGGGAAATTGATGAGACAAAAAGCCTTTGATTCCATATATATATATATATAATATATATATTATATATATATATATATATATAGAGAGAGAGAGAGAGAGTAAATACAAAACACTTTTAATTGCCTATTGTAAAGTTTCGGAAAAAAATCTACAACAAAATTTCGAAAAAAGCATGAAAAATTTCTAATTGGTATATTCTGATTTTCTTTGAATATTTTATTCTTCTTGGTAACAGTAATAAAATTTTAAAAACTAAACCCAGTATGTCAACAATTTGTAAATTTTTGTATACTTTCTAGAGATTTTAATTTTTTAGGCGAATTTTTTTCCAAAACCATGGTACAGTTTGATTTGTAATGGGAGTACTGTAACAAACTACATCTAATTTTGATTTAATTAAACTGTTCATTATAAATATTATATAGTGAAATTCACTAAATTTTCATAGTGACAAAACCCTTTCAGGATGTTTTAATAATAATAATAATAATAATAATAATAATAATAATAATATTTATTCAGAAAGAACGCATTACGAAAGATATACATTAAATCCATACTGGGTTAAACAATGTTGGGATTAAAGTTTAATTTTTGTAGTTTAATTACAGTATTTTTATCTGAATATGCCGTTGGGAAGTATGACAGCTTTTCAGGCAAAAGTCTTTGAGATTCATTTCTATTTTTACGTAAGAAAATGTCAAATATAAATAGAATTTGTGGAAAATAAAATAATGTTGCATTTAGTTAACTCTGTCGTTACAAATGAGAATTGAAATAATCTTTGAAATAATAGAAAATGATAATAGAAATAATAATAGAAATAACAAAAAAGAAAAATGGTGGACAATATAAATCATGATACAATCTTAAAGTTACAAAGAGACAGATGAGTGAGGCATATTATAACTATGGCGTAATATTATATTGGAAATTTTTAACATCTAATTCATATGGTTTATGATTGCACCCATTTAAGATTTTGAATTTTGCATATATAATAGGTGATTTTCATTGTTTAGTAATATTTACCAATTGTAATATATGTATATGCATATATATATATATATATATATATATATATATATATATATATATATATATATATATATATATATATATATATATATATATATTAGTAGGAGTTTATAAAGTGTTTCTTTAGTGAGTTGCGAAACGATATTAGTGAGGGTGCTTGTCTGATGTTTATGGGTATAGCGTTCCAGATATCTGCCCCTTTGTAGGAGAGAGAATTTCCTGCAATTTGCGTGTAATAATTTTGTTCATGAATGAAATCATTGGGAAGCCTTGTATTATGATTATGGTTGATCTGATGGGGTAATCGCCCTGTGAATGGGCGAAGTATAGTTTCTATTATTAGCAACTTTGTACATACTGATATCGACAGTAAGTTTATACAGGTAATTTAGTTTTACAATATTTAAGATTCTGAACATTGGAGAAGTATGAGATCGTCTGTTATCATTATCTGAGAGAGTTCGTAAAATTTTTTTATGGACTACTTCTAGTGGATACACTATATAATTCTTTGTACTACCCTATGCTGTGATTCCATATTGCAAGTGTGAATGGATAAATGAGTAATACAGTGTGAGGAGGGCATTTTGGGGAATTGTTTTTTTGAGTTTAGACATTATGTAGAGAAATCTAGATATTTTTTATTTGATATGTTGTGTGTGACTTTTGAAATTTAATTTTTCATCTAACTTGATGCCAAGAACTTTAACTTCATTTACTTTTACAAGAGGAGTGTTTCCACTTATTAATGGTGTGTGCACGAGTGCCGTTTTTTCAGTTACGATCATATATGATGATTTTGTCAAATTTAGTAAAAGCTTATTTGCGCACATCCATTTATAGGCGATTTAATTGCCTGTTCACTTCGTTCATTAGGTAATTGATATCGTGGTGTGTAGAAGCGAGTGTTGTATCATCTGCATATTGAATACAGTCTAATGTTGCTGATCGAGAAAAATCATTTACATGCATTATGAAGAGTAAGGGTCTAAAGATCGATCCTCGTGGAACCCCATTTTCCAATATAGCATATTGTGATGAAATATCATTTACTTTAATATATTGGTGACGATTAAAGAGATATGACTCAAACAAATTTAGCATATGTCCCTTTATGCCATATGTGTTTAATATGTCCAGTAAGATATCATGCGAAAGTGTATCAAAGGCTTTCGACAGGCCAAGGAAAACTAAGACTGTGGTCTTCTTGTAGTTTAGGTTTTAATAGCTATTTTCTAATAGCATGTTAATGGCGTCTTCTGTGGTGTGGCCTTCTCTAAACTCAAATTGTATTTTTGTTAGGATGTCGTATTTAGCTAAAAATTTGATTAATCTATTGTATACGATTCTTTCAAATACTTTACTCAGAGTTGCTAAGACGGAGATTGGTCGGTAATTGGATGGAGAATCAGGGCTGCCTAATTTGAAAACCGGACAAACCCTGGCTATCTTCAGGTGATCAGGGAATACACCTTGTACTATTGACTCATTCATAAGTTTTGTGAGTGGAGTTTTTATATCATCTGATATTAGTTTATATATTTTCACTGGAATTAAAGTGATATCAATGCTTTTATTTTTTAAGTTTTTAAGTGTAGCTGATGTTTCGTTTGGCAGAATTGGTTTAAAGAAGAGAGTATTTGGTGTGGGTTGTGGCATATATTGTGGGTAGTGACTGTCTGATTCTGAAATGGCAGCTGTCGTATTGTTTCCTATTTTCGAAAAGAAATTGTTTAATAAATTGGCTTTGGGATCACTGTAGGAAATTCCATCCTGTGTTAACGAAGTTACGGGATTTGTCTTTTCTTTTTTGGCGTTAACTAGGACCTTTAACGTATTCCATGATCCTTTTTAGGGTTAGATTTTTGTTCGGCAATTTTAGAACAATAATGGTCCACTTTTGCAGTTTTTATGAGCGAATTTAGTCTGTTACAATAATTTTATGTTTGTTCATTGATAATATTATTATTCCATAGTTTATAGAGAGAATGTTTTCGGTTTATGCTTGCAATGAGAGCTGGAGTGATCCACTGATTGTTATATGATAGTTCTTTTTTGACGCGAGTTTCGACTTTATAGGAAAATTAGTATTAAATATATTCATTAGTGTTTTTGAGGATGTTTAAAATTTGGTTTCTATTTCACAGTTACTTTCAGTTATTCTCGACCAGTCAAAACTTGATATCTCTCCGATAAATTTCAATTTATTATTATAGGTGTAAGGTCTATCTATAGTCAGTTTTTATTCTCTCCTGTATTTGTAAATGGCTAATTAGCAGTGTATATGTGGGCACATGGTCCGTAATGTGCAATAGGAGTATATCTAACGTACAATCAAGGGGAGATCGCACCCAGATTTGGTTTAATAAAGTGGAGTTTTCTCTGGTATTATGTAATCTTGTTGGCTTAGTTATAGTTGAATTAAAACCATTTGGGGGTAACGAAATTGTGGAAGAAGTTAGCATTATTGTTAGAGTTTATTTAGCGAGATCGATGTTTCGATCTCCCTCAATGATGCGGTTATTGTTGATGTGATTAGAAGTTAAAGTTTAATCTATGCTCGCAATAAATGATGGCACGTTACCATTTATGGTCGGTAAATACCTAATATTGAATAGGAAATATTTATATACACCTTAACTGCTAGGGTTTCGGAATGATCATTTATGCCTGTCAATTGCTCAATACTCTTACTATTATGAGTTAGGGTATATACAGTATTAGGTCATCCCATAAGTAATGCGGCATTTCTTAATTTTTTTTTTTCCATTTTTATCATTATTTTACGGATAGAAATCAAACAACTCTTTGAAGTTATTTATATTTAAATAAATATTTATTTAAATATAAATAACTTCAAAGAGTTGTTTGATTTCTATCCGTAAAATAATGATAAAAATGGAAAAAAAAAAAATTAAAAAATGCCGCATTACTTTTGGGATGACCTAATATAAAGGTTTAACCCACTGCCTCTGTTATTATTTCTACATATGTGGTGGCTCGTTTGCCAGGTATATTAAAAAATGACTTATTATTAGCATTTAACCAGGTCTAGGTCAATATGATGCACGTGAATTTATACTGTAGCAATTTTCGATTGGCCGCGGCTCAACTTATCAAGTGATTTGCAAGGCTTCTTCTATTTAAATCCAAAATAGATGTTTCCGTTACTGTGTCGCTCGTCTAAGAAGGTATATCCACTGATACATACAGTAGTTGCTATTTATTGTATTTTCAAACTCAATGAGAAAAGGATAAAAAATAAAAAAAAGAATATACTACACAAATACAGATGAATATACAGTATGTATATATATATATATATATATATATATATATATATATATATATATATACAGGGGTTAGACAAAATAATATGAACACCCGCTTCACCGGTTATCTTTACGGACTGCTCAGACACAAAGTAAACGGTCAAATGACTGGCAAACCTATTTAAATGCGTAACAGAGAGTGTATACGTCATGTTATAACCCTCACGTTGTTTTTACAGATCTGAGTGAATTATGAATTAGCAGTTATGAAAGACCTGTCAGACTTCCAAAGAGGGCAAATTGTCGGAGCGCGGATGGCTGGTGCATCGGTGACGAAAACCGCTCAGATGTTCAATGTATCCAGAGGAACTGTCTCTATGGTCATGTCTGCATACCAAAACCATGGAAAGACAAGCACCGACAAATGCAATAGTGGACGCAAGAAGAAGCTGTGTGATCGAGACCGCCGGGTGCTAAAGCGCATTGTGACAAAGAACCATAAGACCACAGCTCCAAAAGTGACTGCAGAGCTTAACCAGCATCTTGCAAGCCCGGTATCGACCAGAACTGTACGTCGCGAGCTCCATGGAGCTGGATACCATGGGAGGGCTGCAATTGCCAAACCCTTTCTTTTGCACATCAACATTGAGCGGCGCAGAAAATGGTGTAATGACCATAAGAATTGGTCAATGGACCGGTGGAAGAATGTAGTCTACTCCGACGAATCCTCCTTTACGCTATTTCCATGTTCCGGTCGAGTTTACGTCTGGAGACAGCCTAAAGATGCTTATGACCACGACTGCCTGACCCTAACCGTTAAGCATGGAGGCGGATCTGTGATGGTTTGGGCAGCAATATCGTGGAATACTCTTGGCCCAGCTGTAGTACTGCATGGTAGGGTTAACCAGGTCCATCCCATGGTCCAAACGCTGTTTCCCAATGGCGGCGCCGTCTTCCAGGATGATAATGCACCAATCCACACCGCTGGGGTCGTTAAAAACTGGTTTGAAGAGCATGTTAGTGAAGTAGAACGCTTGGATTGGCCTCCACAATCCCCGGATCTTAACATTATCGAGCATCTGTGGTGTCAGTTGGAGCAGCAGGTCAGAAGCCGATTCCCACCGCCGGCGTCTTTGGAGGAACTGGAGCAGGGTTTGCTCGAAGAATGGCTCAGGATTCCTCTAGCCACTGTCCAAAAGCTGTATGAATCAATTCCCCGACGCATTGCAGCTGTTATTGCCGCTAAAGGAGGACCAACTCCATATTAAGAATAAAAACCGCCATTTATCAAGGTGTTCATATTATTTTGTCCAACCCCTGTATATATATATATATATATATATATATATACACACACACACAGTAAATATATATGTGTGTATGGATAAAATAAGATAAAATAAAAGCAAGGACGAAGAACTTGACATTATATCATCCACGGTGAAATTGTAAAGTTGAAAGTTATAAAATTATAGATTTATTAAAACTTAAAGTCAGACACATATACATACAGTGTACATATACATACATATACATATAAAATTTATGTCATTATAAAGTTTATGTCATTATAAAATCCTAAAACTGGAGATTATAGAATTTTAAGGATTGTGAGAATAGCAAAATAATGAGATAATAAGGATTATAAAATTTTAAGTTAAAACGTTATGGTATTATATAAGCTTAAAATGAAAATTTTAATTAAAATTAAAAAAATTATATAATTTTTAAAATCTTAAGCGTAGCAGTTATAGAATTTGAAGGACAGTGAGGAACAGCAGAATTATAGGATCATAAAGATTATAAAATTTACATTTAATATCGGGCACAAACAACTCCAGTAGTATAGCTGAAAAGTGCCAGAGTGCAGAAACGTTGCATAATATTACGTAATGTTGCAAGAGTGCCAACCCCCAACCCCCCTTTGTTGCCAAACCCAAACGGGGCATACCTAACCTAAGGGGAACCTCTTTGGAGAAGGTGGGAGTGCCTCACCCCCCAAAGGGGTAGAAAGAGATAGCAAGAGAGGAAGGTGGAGAGAGACCCAGAGCTGGGTGTTTACTCGGCTGATTGCCGAGCTCAAATGGAGTTCTTCAGCCATCCGCCGCTACTTATAGGCCCCTAATCAGCCAGTTGGCTGCTGAGCAGCCAGATAACGCCATGTGCTTACTTATTCCTTATATTATTCAGCCATTTGGCTGTTGAGTTGCCAGATTCGTTATTTATTAATTTAATTCATATATTCATCAGCCAGCAGGCGCCACAGCCAGTTGGCTACTGAGTTACCAGATAGCGCCATGTATTTTAATTAAGCATATATTAATCAGCCACGCTGAGTTGCCAGATAGCGCCATGTGTTTAATTATTCCTTATATTATTCAGCCATTTGGCTGCTGAGTTGCCAGATTCGTTATTTATTAATTTAATTCATATATTAACCAGCCAGCAGGCGTCACAGCCATTTGGCTGCTGAGTTGCCAGATAGCGCCATGTATTTAACTATTCCTTATATTCCAGTTGGCTTAGAAGGCTGAGCTGTAAGCTTCGTTATTTATCTATTCGCTAAATAGCAATTAATTAATTATTCCGTTTTAGAAACAAATGATATAAGCGTGTTCAAGGAATAAATAAAACACCATTACAACGTCCTGTTTATTAATTAATGGATATACAATGGGGCATATATATGATCAAATAATAGAACGGAAAATATATAGTCATACAAAGCATAGTATTAACAAAATATTAGAAAAATATATAGTTATATTAATTATATATAATCATACAAAACATAGTATTAACAAAATATTAGAAAGATATACAGTTATATTATCAGAAGTTATATTATCAAACATTAGTAAAGGAAAAATATATAGTTATATTATCAAAAGTTATATTATCAAATATTATTACAGGAAAATATATACAAATCGTATAATCATATTATTACAGGATATATATATATATATACAGTGTTGGGCACTAAAGCGTTAATCCGATAACAGTTAATTAACGAAGTTAACTTTCTTAACGGACTATTAACGGAAGTTAATTTCCATTTATCATTATCGGACCAGTTAACTTCCGATAACTCGATATTTAGTCTGTTAAAGTCCGTTAACACGTTAACTGCGAGGAGTCATTCACGGAAGATCACCGCTCCGCGAATGAATTCAAACCGACATAACTTCAGTCTGCTTCCAGATCTCGCAAGGGGAGGTTGTGCGCTTTTTATTGAAGGTAAGAAGGTTCTTTTAACGTCAGTAAAAGTCCTATAATATTATATATATATTAATACGTATGGAGATACGTATGGTAAAATGTACGGTTGAGAAAAATTAATTTATAGTAATGACTAATGAATAAGTATTTTTACACTGCGTTAGTAAATCTCTAAAAAAGTATATATAGTATGTAAAATTTGAATAATAGTTTTTATTCATTGATTGTAATATTGTCGTCGAATTAAATAACAATTGCGTATATTACATAGACAAAATAATTCATGGACAAAGTATTTTTATTTTATAGACTAAATAATTCATAGATAAAATAGTTTATACATAAAATAATTACATAGAGAAAAATTACTTCTATTGAAAATTCACAGAAAAAGGTTAAGTAAAATAAAATATCTTATATAACGTAATATTATAAGCACACCGGACAAAAAATTAGTCACCCCTACTAGCACCGATAGTAGGAAGTTCAAGGTCACACAGAGGGCGCTGATGTAGCATTGGTAAGTGACAAGTAGCGGTGACGTAGCACACAGGATCAGATCTGTTTCGTAAGGTGGTGAAGAACAAAGTGTGTGTTGGATATAGTCTGCAAAATGGGTCGTGAGGCAGACGTTACTCAGTGGCAAAAAGGAGCCATCGTGTTTGGCAGAGCCCACGGACACAAAATGTCTGAAGTAGCCCAATTTGTTGGTGTGTCAACGCGTACTGTCCAGCGAGTTTACAAAGAGTGGTGTAGTTCGCAATCAACTGAAAATCGACGGCGTAACTGTGGCCGGAAAACAATTCTCGACAATAGGGATCGCCGCCATGTTTCTCGTCTAGTAACTGCAAATCGTTTTCAAACCAGAGAACAATTGCTTCAAGAAACCAATGAGGTTCTCCAGCGACCAATTTCCGAACGGACATTGCGACGAGAACTGCATGCGATGGACATCTGGAGCAGGGTACCACGGAAGAGGCCGCTGTTAACAGCAGGTCACAAATTGGCACGTTATAAATGGGCTCAGAGGCACAAAAACTGGACTGCGGCAGATTGGAAACGTGTAATTTGGTCCGATGAGTCCCGTTTTTGTTTGTTCTCCAATGATGGGAGGCGACGAGTACATCGCAGGTCCAATGAAGCCTTTAATCCTGAATGCGTCGAAGGTGTTGTTCAGGCTGGAGGTGGTTCCGTGATGTTCTGGGGATGTTTTTCGTACCACGAAATGGGCCCTCTCGTTCCAGTGACGATGAATTTGAACCAGCAGGCGTACCTCCGCATACTAAATGATGAATTGGTCTCTGCCTCGCCGGATTCGTGCGGTTATCAAGGCCAGAGGCGCCGTCACACGTTATTAGGTACATTCTGAGAGGGGTGACTAATTTTTTGTCCGGTGTGCTTATATTATATATTATAATATTATAATTAATATTATTTTGAATTAATTTTGCTATTTTGTTTGAATTAATATTTTATTAGTTTAGTTACATATTTTATACGATGATATTTTACTTTTTTTAGGTTCTTCTGTATTATCGTCAACTAGACAGCGTTCAGTTCTCTCTTACCAAGCATTCTCTACAACTTTTAAACTTCAACCATGGAGCACCAAGAAGAAGTTCTCGACATTGAGATCGCCTCTGTCTCAGGCACTTCTGAGTCTCAGTCTGACCAGAACTTGATAAAAATACAGTTAAATACCTATTTATTGTTGGATTTTGCATAAATAAACATTTTCTATGGGTTTTAAAGCTTTTTTCCTTGATTTTTTTAAATGTTAGTAAAGAAATAGTTATCGTTAACGGATTATCGTTAACTTCCGTTAACTTTGTAGTAAAATTATCGGATTATCGTTATCGGAGTTAAAAATTGGGGTTAACGGAGTTATCGAAGTTAACTTTTTGGTGAACGGTGCCCACCACTGTATATATATATATATATATATATATATATATATATATTCTCCTTACGGCCTACGATGCAAAACGCTAAATTCAACGGTGATTGATGCTATATCAACATCGCCATTACTCTGCACGATGTCGTAAAACCGTCCAAGAATCACCTCACCGTTTAACTGATATGACGGTCTATACTCGATATAAATGGCTTTCATATCGTTCAATACTATTTTTGTACCCACTTTACACTCGGCAGGCAAGTTGTCTTTAAGCGCAGCTAGAACACATTCAAAAGCACGCACAAAAACGTTATCGTTGACCGTTACATTAAATACAAATTTATAATCATGCCTTTCCAATCGGGGATTTTTTCTTATCGTCCCGAACTTTTCAATCGTGAACTCTTCTTCACTCGACATAGCGGCAATTGAAATATTCTACCAAATTATTACGACACCTATCCACTATATAGAGGTATAGTTCTTCAGGGTGAACAGTGTAGGCGAGCTCAACCCTGTACCTCTCAAGCGTTTTGTACCAAAGCTCAGGATATTTCGAAGAATCTAAGCCTTTTAAATATGCTTCCAGAGTTAGTCCGTTCTCCCCCTGCTCATTCCTACATTCAACATATCCGTCGAGCAGAGCGATGTAAGCGTATTCAAGCACTGTGTCAAAATAAACCATGTCTGTAATACGTGCATCTAATATAGGCTTCAGCTTACGGAATCCGACGATCTCAAACATTCTGTCGAGGATGAAACGGTTTCGTGTAGGAACAAGAACGTCATTATCAGCCGTGTTCTTCTACATCAGTCGTATATCAATACATGGTTGATTGTTATTTACACTCAATGTACAAACAATGGTATGTGAGGAGGCGTCACTAATCACCTCTATTATACCTACGTCAGTGTGGGTATTTTATAACGGTCCTCAGCCCACCTCTCAACTACCACGAAGATTTTATGCATCTCCTCAAGATTTAAATAAATAACGTTGCGTTTGCTCGCAGGCCTACAGTTCGTTTCAAGCACAGTTAATGGTGCCGGTTTCCCGCCTGAACACACGCAAAACTTCGTCACGGAGACGTCGTATGAGGCGTTGAGAATGCTTCTCAAAAGGAGTTCCATCGTATTCACCCAGATCGAGAGGACACGTCCACTCGGCGCCACCTCTGAGAAGGCTATGAGCCACAGGAGGCAGGCAGGTAGGCAGGATCAGGTCGACGGGCGGGTGATTCACCCTGATGAAACGTGAATGGGTTTGTTCGAACTCGTATGATCCGTGAGGAGTGAGTCGCACCATAATCTAATGAAACGTGTGCGGCGCTGACCCAACATGAATTGTTGTATCCCATTATATTGGGCAGGTGTCTTGAGAAATTTTCCGGTACAAGAATTAGTTTCGGGTAAATTTCACGAGCTAAACACATTTTATAATGTTTTATCTCTCCTAAACACCTTCACATTGCGAGGCGCTGTTAGAGAGAAACATATGTTCATATTTATCCTTTTTATTTAATAGGCTATACTCATCTCTAAAATCTGTTAAAAACTCACATAGCCCTTTAGCCACAACCTCACTACAAACCTCATCATGATATATTAATGTAGTGGTAAAAATACTTAAGATTGTCCATGATGACGAGATTCACATTTTCAGTCGTAGGGTATGAGTAATCGACATGGTGTAGCATGATATAATACCGTTTATCACACCACTCATCCACAAGACTCACTACCCATAACTGTTGTTTATCTTCTGAGCGTGCCGCTTCTTCTACCACGTGGTGCACGTGAGCCTTTATAAAGCTTAGTTCTATAACATACTTCAGTACATCGTCTGTACTGCAAAATCCTAAATCCCCCTCGCCAGAATATCCGTAGAGTATTTGAATAGTCTGACCCTTCGCACGATTCAATGCAGCCTTAAAAGATGCAAAGGAGGCGGGTATAGGAAGTTTTTCATTATCCACTACATCTACGCACTTGGCAGAATACCACTTCATAAATGCTGGACACGCGATATTAAAGATGGTCATTTTCTTCTATGCGAAAGAATACACGTCTGAGCTCAAGGGTATACAGAAGTCAACTAAGTACGGAAGGGTAGAGGTCTGCTCAGGTTGCGGTGTGATTTACGTCGCCGGTCTTACAGTGGGCGGAGCTTAACTTTTACTGTACATACGCACACACACGCAAAGTGAAACGCAAGTTGAAACACGATTTATTTAATAAACGAAATATTCAAGGTGTACATATTTGCAAATACATATAATAAATAAGTAAACAATAGACATATCAAAGTTTATGGTATCCAAAGGGAACGGTATCATAGGTACCAGGTAACTGGTAACGTTTCCTATAGGTGTTACGGCACACCTTTGTGCCCCAAAGTTCCTTCACGTCCCCCCCAGCTTCTGCGTCCGAAAATTGTGGGTGCCTACAATTAGTTGGGGAGGCCGTTCACCCTCGTCATCATCCAAACACACTAGATCCTTCAACGAATCAAAGTTAACGACCCGCCGATTCGCATGGTTAAGCGTGATGCCCTTAGCCTTCACGATATTCTTCGTTTCATTCCCTATCCTGATCCGTACCCCATAAGTTTTAGGTCTTGTTGACACAAACGAGTCGGCGTATGCGTTGTCCCCATACTCATCCTTGATCTCGTCAGTCATCTCGCCGAGGAATTCACCAATAGGGGGCATGTATTCGCCCTCCCTCTCTGTGAATATCACACTATCTGTATCGGCATACAAAACTCGTCGCCCAAGAGAATGCAATAGACCCCAAAGTTTTATGCAGGCGTAGGCCGTTGTCAAACTGGCTAGAGGTATGTTTGTAACCCGTGAGGTATCTGTGGCCAATTCAGTATTGTTGTACTTTATTATGTAAGTATTACCTACATTCACAATCTCCATGACCTCTTTATCGGGGCGTTGGCATAATCCCAGACTTCACTATAGCTTTGTGCCAAATGAACGTTCCCTTTGCCAGTATCCTGCGCAAATTTTCCCCAAAGACTGTTTAGACAACTTTGCACTAAAGCGCTTGCCATGGTTCTTTATAATTTGGGAGCGGTCAAGCTGTATACCTTCACGGTCACGATAACGTTGAATATAGGCCGACTTTTCATCTTTGGTGTCAACCCCTCGCGGATATCCTGACGCCTCAACCTTATCCTTCAAAAATGTGTTTATATATGGCGTGAAAAGGTTGGGTAGCTTCTGAAACCTCCACACCTCATGTATCTTCAGTATTCTATACCCATAGCGTACGGCTAGGGCCAGCTCGGGACTTGTATATACGCCTCTGATCTTACGCTGGTGGGGTATATGGTTACAATCACCGTTATTCTCTTCCGCGCACTTCACGCACAGGGGAAACATGAGCTTGTGGTCGATAACGACGGGTAAGATCGGCATCCATAATTCGCGAGGGGGGAGCACGTCTACGAAAGAGAGTCCAAAGTAGCGATCATTCAAATTTTTTGAGAACTCGCCGATGGAGGGCAAGCTAGGTCCCACCAGTTTCTCAGGCGTACCCACGAGGTACGGGTTGTTCTTCATCATGTAGGGGTATAAAGAACAGAAATCGTAGTAGTGGAGCTTCACGTCCTCCGTAGGTGGAAAGTATAGCTTGAATGGATTTGAACGCCCACCGAACAAGCTATCACCACATTTGAGAGGTTCCAGTACCATTGAATGCTTGATCGTGTTTATTTCTTCACGGTACTCCCCGTCTGTCTCCATCCGTGCATCATACTCAATACTCATGCTCCCCCAAGACTTTGTGAGTGAACTGAGACCCTATAAGTTGATCGCGGGTGCGGGTCCACGCAAGACAGTCGGCAGGAGATCTACCGTGGATATCTCCGGCGATTCCACACTCAGGACGAGGGCATCCATGGCACCAGCAACCGTTAAAGGAGTACACAGTCTTCTCGCCATTGACACGGTTTTCACTTAGCCCATCAACCCAAAAAACACGACCATTAATCTTAATGGGTACTTCACCCGTGTTGCGGGCATGCTTTATGTATACACCTGTCTGTTGTTGTAGGTATATGAGCCAGTAAATAGCCTTGTGGCCATAACTGCGGGGGTTGTTTCTGTGAATAATGGCTAAGGTGGCTTTAGGCATGAAGTTATTCTTGAACACCGTAAAACATAATGACGCGATGGTGGTTGCGACTTGCAGCGGATCGCATTTGAAACGGCCTATGTACATCCTTCTAAAGGCCTGGAAACATACTCTAAGCACGCGCACATCATTCACGCAATAACGCTCACATTCATCAGCTATATTATAAGGATGACGTTCATTAAAGCTGGTGTAGTATCGATCAAAGTCTTCACGTTCATTTGTACTCATACAATCATAGTTAAAGTAATGTTTGGGTGGAGGTATGCCAACGTAATTTAAAGTTTCGCTAGTGAGGAATGTGTAAGGGAAGTACCCTTTTGAAACTTCAGCTGCTACCCCCATCACCTTGGGTAGCTTTGCTAATTTACAAGGTGTGAATAATAAAGTATCTTTAAATTGTACATTACCTCTTATTTGCATCTGTATTAATTTGTTGCCTCTTTTCAATGGGTTACCTGTAAATATCTCAGAGGACTCGTGCTCAAGCAGCTCCTTATAAAGGAACTGTGTGTCAAACTTTGCCCCGTAATGGGCGAGAATATACACATTCATTTTTTTGAACTTGTCGGCTAACTTGACAATATAGGACACAAATAGTTTCACAGGACTATCGTGGACGTTCGTTTTAAAAACGTTTGTCCGTTTACCATATTTGTGGCACTCATCACACTCGATCTCCATACACTCATCACAGATAGTTTGGCTCACAAGTAAATGTGGAATGACCTCTTTGGTTTCAGCGTTCGTGTTTGTTTCTATATCGTAGTATACAGTTATACAAGGCTTGTTTTTAGGCTTGGTGTCTTTCATATAACATACATGCTTTACTCCATCCGCCTTATATTCCTCCTGGCATGTAGGACAGTGAATTTCATCACATTTATGCCTAAATTTTCCCCAATTATCCATTGTGTGAAACATACCACATTCACAGATTCTCATTTTCCTGCACGTGCCAATTGATTTATGGAGCTCAAAACAGTTATTATTGAAAAATGTGCGTCTACACACATTACAATCCCGCTTCTCAGCTTCAACTACACGGCTTTCACATTTGGAACTTTTACACTGCTCACATACCATGTGACAGTCTTTACAATATTTCACTATATCACCCGCAAACTCGAGACACCCCTCACACAAGTCATGATGTCGTCCATATTTTCGACTTTTATCATAACTTGTGTAAAGACCCTTATATTACGGATGGGGAGATACGTTGTACCTGACAGTCCTAAAATAAGTGGGGGTCGTGTACGATCTCTCACATTGCTTTTAAAAACATACACAGTCCTACGACGATCATCCAATCCAAATACAACTATACGAGCATTCATTTTCTGTTCTACCCTTCTCAGCTCTTCAGGACCCATATTACAGTCAAATTCAAGTTCACAGTCTACAGCTAGTTTACGGGCACGCTCAACGACCGTAGGCAGCCAAATTTGCTCGGATTTCATATTTTGTACAGTAAACATGCGAGCTAGGACTACTGCTATAAAGCCGCAACCACGATCGACGTTTATATGCCATCTATAAATAGCCTGAGAATTGAAGTTAAGAGTGTATGGTGTGGCACTCTGGCCCGCAACACGGAATACACGGTCAATATTTGTCGTGAAGTTGTCCATATTGAAAGCTATACTACTTTGGGCGGCCTGCATTATACGACCTAATATATACTCTACATCTTCAGCAGCCAAACGTCTAAATGGTATGACTACCCAAAAATCGTCTACAGAGCCATCGTCTGACCCGAATCCGAAGGACAACCTCGTCCTGACCTCACGCTCGTCGCGGTTCTGAAGGGCAAACTCTACAACACGTTCTACAACGCGTCGTAGGCCGTGTTCAATACCGTTGCTATACATGGTTCTAGGATCAATCCTGACTATATACCGATTTCTAGTCAAGGCTGGGGTAGGGGTTGCGGTGCGCACCAACTCAAATGTTATACCATCCTTAACAGAACAGGGTGCAGCTGTGGAGGTTGAATAAGGGGCTATATTGGCGGATGAAGCTGATGTGGGGTTGGTTGCGTAAGACGTTGAGGGTTGGGGCTCTATTACTGGATGTCTAACAACCGGCGCGTATCTCACGCGCTTTATACCTGACGTGGAGGCCTCTTCCCACAGGGTTCAGTGTTAGGCCCATTGCTATTCGTAATTTACATTAACGACATAGATGTAGGATTGACTAGTAACGTGTCAAAATTCGCGGACGATACTAAAATTGGCGGTAAGGTTGTTAACGAGGACGATAGAAATAGGCTCCAAGACGATGTAAATAGGATTATGGAGTGGACGGATAAGTGGCAGATGCAATTTAACGTAGACAAATGTAAAGTTTTGCATGTAGGTTCTCGTAACAATAATTACACGTACACGATGGATGATAGAGAGTTAGCGAGCGTTGACGAGGAAGTAGATTTAGGCGTACGCGTATCTAAGGATTTAAAAGTTAGGAACCAGTGCCTGGAGTTTTGCGCAAAAGCTAATAGGATGTTAAGCTTCATAGCGCGTAATTTCGAATTTAAATCGAAGGATATTATATTGCCCCTTTACAAGTCCCTAGTCAGGCCTCATTTGGAATATGCCGTTCAGTTTTGGTGCCCGTATTTGCGCGAGGATATTGATAGGTTAGAAAGGGTTCAGCTTCGTGCCACGAAACTAATTCCGTCATTGCGCAACAAGCCTTATGAAGATAGGATAAAAGAGTTAGACTTGCATTCATTCGAAACTAGGAGATTAAGGGGGGAGCTTATTGAAGATTTCAAAATCGTTAATAACATCGATAACATAAATTTTGACAAACTGTTCACTTTCGATAATAGCAATACTCGTAATAACGGATTTAAGTTGCGTGGCAGACGTTTCATTACTAATATCGCTAAAAACTTCTTTACGTTTAAAGTAATTGATAAATGGAATAATCTTCCCGCGTCAGTCGTTCACTCTACCAGCGTTAATATGTTTAAGAACCGTTTAGAGAGGCATTTTAAAAATATTAACGTTGTTTAAAATAAAAAACAATTAGTAACAGGAGCTCTTCGGGTGGTGGTCGAGGATGAGTCTGTTGACGATTAATGCCAGCTTGTGACATACCAGCGTGTGATGCCAGCAATAAAATTAAAAAAAAAAAATTAGACTAACGTGAACGTAGATGTAGCTCGTGAGTAAACTAACCCACTTTTTGTTTAACTTTACCTACTTTTTTTTTTCTTATCCTCATATTACTTGCATGTCTGTAACTCTCTTTACTTGCATGTCGTGCCACGAAACTAATTCCGTCATTGCGCAACAAGCCTTATGAAGATAGGATAAAAGAGTTAGACTTGCATTCATTCGAAACTAGGAGATTAAGGGGGGAGCTTATTGAAGATTTCAAAATCGTTAATAACATCGATAACATAAATTTTGACAAACTGTTCACTTTCGATAATAGCAATACTCGTAATAACGGATTTAAGTTGCGTGGCAGACGTTTCATTACTAATATCGCTAAAAACTTCTTTACGTTTAAAGTAATTGATAAATGGAATAATCTTCCCGCGTCAGTCGTTCACTCTACCAGCGTTAATATGTTTAAGAACCGTTTAGAGAGGCATTTTAAAAATATTAACGTTGTTTAAAATAAAAAACAATTAGTAACAGGAGCTCTTCGGGTGGTGGTCGAGGATGAGTCTGTTGACGATTAATGCCAGCTTGTGACATACCAGCGTGTGATGCCAGCAATAAAATTAAAAAAAAAAATTAGACTAACGTGAACGTAGATGTAGCTCGTGAGTAAACTAACCCACTTTTTGTTTAACTTTACCTACTTTTTTTTTTCTTATCCTCATATTACTTGCATGTCTGTAACTCTCTTTACTTGCATGTCTGTAGTTTGCATGGTATGACTGTGAGTTAAGACTGTGTTTGCATGGTTTGTAAGTGTTCTTATTTTACTTCTTTTCATCTTTCACCCCTTTCCTATTCTCTTCGACTATTTTTTTGACTTGTCGGCAGTGGCCGGCGGATGATGATGGTGAGTCTTTTTTCTCTTTTTCTGAATGAATGTTAACCCATGAGTGATAGGTGTTGCTACTTACTTAACCCCTTATTTTCTTCTCTTAACCCCCTACTCTTCCCTTTCTCTCGGGCTAACCTTAGAGTGGATCTTAGGATCTTTGTTAGCCTTAGCTTCTGTAGATCTGTAGATCTGTATTAAGTAAGCACTATTATGATATTTCTAGCCCTGCATCCTATGGTGGCGTTAATAGACTGTACAGAGGTACTTATGGTGTAAGGAAAAAAGATGATGAGAAATTTTTGCGTGCCCAGGATGCTTATACACTTCATAAACCGGTGAGAAAATGGTTTAAAACAGCCAAGACAACAGCCGCATCGATTGATTCTATTTGGCAGGCAGATTTAACAGACATGCAAAGATATTCAGTGTACAACGACGGCTACCGCTACATCCTATTCATAATAGATGTATTCTCTAGATACCTGTGGCTAACTCCCCTGAAAAATAAATCGCCTGAAACAGTTGCTAAAGCGGCCAAAACGCTGATGTTGAAAGAAAACCGGATTCCTGGCTATTTTTGCACGGATATGGGAAAAGAATTTAAGGGTGAGCTTTTCAGAACATGCTGTCAGAGTTTAACATCCTGCTATTACACCTCCAATTCTATACATAAGGCTTCTTTAGCTGAAAGAGTTCAACGTACCATAAAGGAGCGCATGCACCGGTACTTTACACATAAAAACACGTACAGATATATAAACGTTCTCGATTCATTGGCTTCATCCTACAACCGCTCACACCATCGCACGATCGGTACAACACCTAACGATGTTTTAGAAAGAGGCAAGCGTCCGAGAAGAGATGGAGTGCCAACACCACCACCACGATCTGCACGTTTCAAAATCAATGACTATGTAAGGCTGTCACGTTCGGGAAATAAATTCGCGAAGGGTTTTGAGCAAGGATGGTCACGCGAGATTTTTAAAGTTAGAGCCATGATTCCTAAAGGCGAGATAATGATGTATTACGTTGGAGATTTGAATGGCGAAGAGATCTCGGAAGGTTTTTACCGCGAGGAACTGCAGAAAGTGGCATTTAATTTAGGAAAAAATGTTTAAAATTGAGAAAATCTTAGGAAGCAAAGGTACAGGAAAGAGAAAAATTTACCTGGTGAAGTGGCTAGGGTACCCAGAAAGCTTCAATACCTATATAAAAGCTGACGCAGTAATGAAGCTTAATTAGTATGCAACACGACACCCAACCATTTCTACGTCACACTCCCGTCCTCCTCATCCCTGTCTGTACACCCTAACAACACTCTAGCCAACTTTGTAACAGAACTCCACGGGCCCATTGAACTGGGTCGTGATTCCTATGAGGTAGGGTTATGTGAATTTCAGCTGGATACCCTCTTTTTAAATATTGATTATAAAGATTCCGTATTTACGGTTCTTAGAGACATTGATGAGTGTGAAAAAGCCGGGTTAACTCGGGATGCTACTATACGTATCGCCCGGACTAAGGTTGCACAGTTTTTCAGTACAACAGTGACACTAAAGCCGGGGCGTTATGGTACGGCTGAGAATGTTGTGAGAGACTTAAACATAAGTTTTAAAAATTCAAATCTTACGAATGACTTATTATACGAAATCGTAAACAGAGGAAACCATACACATACTCTAGTCCTAAAATCAAAGGTTAACAGAAATCTTAAAGACGGAAGAGTGTTCAAAATTATAACCGAGGGGCGTTATCGAGCAGCTTTCCAAAGAGACACCTTTCACGAGTCACCACATGACTTATCCAGCTTAATGTATCACTTGAGGATGGAGAAACTGGATATAAGTTCTCAGCCTCCAGACATGTGCTATATTTACAGTAATATAGCGGAACACCAGTTTGTTGGGATACCCAGGCACGCCTGCTACGCGTGGCCCACATTCCCAACCACAGAGGAAGGAGCTTGAGTATTACATATGACATACCCCATTATGTGAATGTCGGAACTAATCTAATAACTAATATCTCGATATATATAAAAACGATTGAGGGCAAAAATTTCCCATTCGGTGACGGGAGCTTAACAGTGAAGCTACACTTTCGACGCACTGAGTTATAGTATACACCGAGGGGTGAGATACCAGCGTGGTAGTGGACTTGGATCCATTTTTTCATCCACACTACGCACCGCTGTCCCACTGTTGAAGAGGGGCGCCAGGTACCTAGGAAGGAAGGCGTTACAAACAGGTTTGAAAGCGGCAGAGGAAATGCTCGCGGGAACTAAACCTAAAGAAGCTCTAAAAAAAACATTTAAAACGTACACGGGATGAAATCATCAAAGATGCGAAGAGAAAAATGCGTGGTGGTGGAAAGAAGAGAGCTGGTAGGAATAAGGGGTTGCCAACACGTGGCGTAAAGAAGAATAGTTCTGTTAGGAAGAAGGGCTTACCATCACATGTTGGAAAGAAGAGAACTGTTAGGAAGAAGGGAGTCACATGGCATTAAACGTAAAAGGGTGCCAAAAAAGAAGTGCTCTAAGCGTATGAGACCTATGGCCGATCATTTTTTTAACTGATATAAGCTGAGGACGCTACTCTCACGAACCATAGATTGATTAATACTCGTCGAGGGAGGTGGCACTATTCTCTGACTCGTCATGGCACGTTTCATTCATCCGTGTAGCTCACAATGTTGTAAATCGGAACTGTCCCTCTTTGAGATGCCTCCTACACAGGTCTCTATTGAAAATAGCGACTTTATTACAATTAACCCGTTAAACACAATTAGTTCACCCAGTGCCCCTATAGAATTCGTGATACCCAGCTCAGGCACCTACTTTTTTGATCCGAGTTGTATGCACATGTATGCTAAACTACGCATTGTCCATTCTGACGGAATGGATTGCGATGATAATTATGTTGCATACCCCGAAACAAACTTTCTGCACACCATATTCAGCCAGTGTGACGTATATCTAAATCACCTACGAGCATATCTGGAAAATGTACTCAACTTTTCAAAAGAAGCGAAGGACACCTTTTCATCCGCCGAGGGGTATTACCACACTAAAGATGAGGGTAGTATAAAGGATAAATTTAAAAATTCTAAAAAAAAGATATACGAATGTTTTGGGCGCCTGCATACAGACTTTACATTCCAGGAGAAGTTGCCTATGAACGGAGTGGATATGAAATTGGAGCTCACCCGCACGAGCCCTGAGATCTGTATAAATCTGGGAGCTGACCAAGAAGAAGGCGCGAAACCTGTTGTGATACACATCATGGAAGCATAGTATTTGCGCATTCGCCGAGTGAAATTAAGCTCCCCGAAGCAAATAGAAACTGAGAAAGACCTCATACATACCACAGTAAAATATCCCATTAACGGGGTACAGATCAAACTGTACACGATCCCTGCAGGCCTGGCATCGAAACAGATAGAAAACATCGCTCTTGGAGTACTGCCTAAAAGGATTTTAATTGGAATGCAAGATCATGCCTCGACAAATTGAAATTATAAAAAGAGTGCGCTAAAATTCGAGAACTTCGGACTTAAAAACATTACTGTATATGTCAATGCCGTCGCACTGGGTAGGACAATGAATATGGACTACTCGTCAGATGCTGTGTTCCCGCTCTGCGCGAGAGCTTACAGCAGTTTGGCGCATAATACAGGTGCGTGTGATGAACTTGGATTCGGCATAACGCAGAAAGAATTTGTGGAACAGTTTAACATCTACTCATTTGACGTTACGCCTGACTTAACCGCCGGTGTAAATACCCATTTAAATCCCCAGCAGACTGGTACGATTTCAGTGCGGACGGAGTTCGCCAAGCCTACAGATGCGCCTATTAGTGTACTAATATACCTCGAGTCGCAGGCCCTAATAGAAATAGACAGACTTAGGAACATAAACACAGATTTTTAAAATGGATGCAAATACACTCCAGAGAGGATGAAAAGTGACTGTTTCGCGCGTTCCAAATTTATCGGTGTGTATGTGAAAAATGAAATATTGAAGGTGCCCAGTACGGGAAACTGGTACGCGGCAGTCGTTAACACCGACATTGTGGATGGTGAGGGGATTCATTGGTTTGCGATCTATTTTAAAACTAAGAAAAGAATGTACTATTTCGATTCACTCGGATTTCCACCATGACATGATTCGACAATTATACAATTTATCACGCGATTACGTGTGCCTAAAATTATCTAACACCCATATCGTTTCCAAGGACTTTATACTGAAACATGTGGGTTGTATTGTATTTTGTTTCTCATGCACATGTCGCGCGGGAAGGGATTTATGATTTTTTTTAAATTATTCGATTTATGCGACACAAATATGAATGATAAATATGTGTGCAGACCGATAAAAAAGTTCCCATATGTTAGTACCCCCTGTAATGTGTAAGATCTATATTGTGTAAACCTGTATATACATTTGTAGCAATTAAGAATTGGGCGCTGACCCTTTTCGTACATGCTTAATAAATGAAAACAATATTGTGTTTTGCCCTTATCCTAAAAAAAAATGCTCTCCTCGATGACAGCGCACTCGCTTGACCGGTTGTGTGTCAATACCACGACATCTGATTCGTTGCGTCGTGTGGATACCACTTCATTTAACACCCTCTCCCCAAAAGTGCTTATAATATCGTCTAGCTCCGTATCGCTCCTGTAAAAATAGAGATTTTTTCAAAACGAAGGCAATTCTTAAAAGTTTTAATATTTCTAAAAACCTAGCTGTACAAGAAATATAAACACGCCGTGTGTATATATATATATATATATATATATATTTATATATATATATATATATGCGGAAATAACGATGAAGGATGTAGAGAATAATTGAAACGGTTTTGCAATTATGGCGGCCTTTTATAAGTTAAATCCGATTGAAATGTTATATATATTGACCGAGAATAAAGCATAAACTACTTTCAGAACGCGTTTGTGGTGGCACTTATAAGGCTAATTAATAGTGAATGAATGTCAGGTTATATTATAAACGAGAAAAATTCAAGTAGCGAGAACCAGATAAATCAGTGTGCCTAATTTACGTTGTAGAAAAAATCTACTTTGAAAATACTATATAGCTTCAAAAACACTCACATTAGCTCGTCTGCAAATTCGTGCTCGCTTGGCTGACTGTGATTCAATACTGTGACCTCTGTTTCTCTGGGTAGACTGTTCAGCGAAGAATTCATTCTCCTTTCGTCGAAAGTGTTATAACATGGCCTAACTCCGTGTCGGTGCTGTAATTAAAATAAATGTCAAGGAATTGGATGCAGTTAAAGTGTTGCCTACCATATATATATACAGTGCCCGCGAAAAGTATCCGATCACTCAAGAAAATACAATATTTTCCCTTGATATTCAGAGACACGTAATTCACTTTCTATTTGTTCTAGCGACATCTGGTAACTTTGAGGTTGCTCGCTGATATGAGAGCTATCCAACGCATTCTCAAATTAGTGTTCTGGTAGCCTTCGTTGCGGGTGGCTGTGTCTCAAATTTGTCAGATTTCACTGTTTGTGTAAATTTCTTGATATTTTTTTTTTTTTTACAGAAAGTGGTGTAAATAAAATTTATATATAATGTGTGCTAAAAAAACAACTTAAGAGTGATTGTCGAGGTGCTATTGTTGCTTTGCATGCATGTGGGAAATCACAGAGACAGATAGCTAAGGAATTAAACATATCCCAAAGTACCGTTAATTTATGGGTTTCACGGGCTGAGAACAATGGTGGCCTAACCACGCCAGTCCCTAAAAAACGATCTGGCAGACCGAGAAAAACAAATTCGCGAACAGACAAACTTATGAAACGTTTAGTATTGAAAAACCCAACAATAACTGCGAAAGAAATAAAATTTAATATGAATAATTTGTTATCTGGTGTTTCTGAACGAACTATCCAGGAGCGGCTCCAAAAAGAACTCGGATTACCATCTCGCCATGCTGCTAAGAAACCGTTCATTAATGAAAAAATGCGTAAAAACGTGTCGCATTTTGTAAAAAAACATTCATTGGACTGTTGATGACTGGAAGAAGGTTTTATTTAGCGATGAGTCGACATTTTTGACATTCAGAAGTTGTCCAAAAAAGGTTCACCGGCCTATTGGCTCAAATAGGATGGACCCTAAATACACCCTAAAGACAATGAAACACCCTCCAAGTGTGATGGTTTGGGGTTGTTTCGGTTACTATGGGCGTGGAAACTTATATTTTCTTCCGAAGAACACAACTATGAATGGTGCACGGTATTTAGCAATGCTACAGGATAAACTTCCAATGGCAATGGCAATCCAAAGGACAAAAACATACATGCATGATGGTGCACCATGTCACAGGGCCAAAATAGTGACAAAATGGATTACTGACAATAATTTGATATTTTGGATTGGCCTGGTAATAGTCCAGATCTCATCCGATAGAAAATCTGTGGCTAATAATAAAAAATAAGGTTGAATGCCACGACACTGGCTCAGTCGAAAAATTACAAGAGGCCATCAAAAAGGTATGGTGCAAGGAAATATCAGTGGAAGTTTGTCAAAACTTGATTAAATCCATGCCAAAACGTCTAGAACAAGTCATCCAAACCAAAGGACAGATGACAAAATACTAATATAAGGTTAGTATACATTTAAACATTGTTTTTTATGTAAAAAATACAAATTTTAAGGGTGATCGGATACTTTTCGCGGGCACTGTATATATATCTATCTTCTCTATTATATATAAAAAGAGGAAGTTTGTTTATTTGTTTAGTTGTTCGCTATAGAAAACCAAACGGTTGAACTTACAAATTTTAAAATAACTTCATAATAACCAGTTTTTTACAAGGAATCTAATGGTGCTATTTATTTTGTATTTGATGTAGTATTTAATAACGAAATTGACAATTAATGATTATTGCGTCATTTTTTTGTAATAAATTTTTTTTAATAAACATACAAAACATAAAATAGAAATTTTTAAAGAATTTAGTGAAAATCTGGCATTCGTAAACTTTGCGGAGCAAATATTCCATCGGAGCAACATAAAATAGAAATTTTTAAAGAATTTAGTGAAAATCTGGCATTCGTAAACTTTGCGGAGCAAATATTCCAGCGGAGCAAATTTTCCAGGACAGTGCTAAATGGTTTCATAAGTGATTTAGTAACTTTGTGAATTGCAAATTATTGTTTAGTGATACAGGTGATTATGCCACCCAAGAAACGCCCTTTATATGGAAAGTCTTCTGCCGCTAAAAGAATTCAAGCACAAAGAGCAGCTGAAACAGAAGAAGAACGCAATCAAAGACTTCAAGCACAAGCTGCAAGACAGGCTGCTCAAATACAGGAAGAGACTTTGGAACAACGTAAAGCTAGACTTCGAGCTCAAGCTGAAAAGCAGGCTACTCAAAGACAGCAAGAAACTGTTGAACAGCACCAAGCCAGAGTTCAGGCAGAATCATCAAAGCAAGCTGGATATAGACAACAAGAAACTTCTGAACAACGTCAAATCAGACTTCAAGCACAACAATTAAGACAAATAACTTACAGAGAGCAAGAAACAGAGGAGCAACATGATGTACGACTTCAGGCTCAAAGAACAAGACAAGCTCAAACACCATCTCGAGCATTCAATGCTTGGCAGTGGAATTTAAGTGCTTTTAACTATATAATCCACAATATAATTATGCATCTGACAAAGTGGTTATTATTGGATCAATGTCTAAAATATGTGATAAGTTTGGTGCTAAAAAGTGGGATAAAGAATCACCAGGAATGTGTTGTACTAATGGAAAAGTTCAATTACCTGCGCTTTCGGAACCTCCAGAACCTTTGAAAAACTCTACTTACAGGCACTACATCTGAATCTAAACACTTCTTACAAAATATTCAAGCATACAATTCTGTATTTCAAATGACCTCATTTGGAGCTAATATCATTATTGAAGGAGGATTCATGCCTACATTTAAAGTTCAAGGTCAAATATATCACAGAATAGGTTCACTACAAACATTACCTCATGAAGAACCAAGGTATCTTCAATTGTACCGTACTTTGTTGAAGATTTGCAACATCAAGCACAAAATAGATACAATAGAAACCCAGCAACAAGATTGGAACTAATTGTTGAACTTCAAGACATGCTTCATGCTTCAAATAATTACATTCAAAGTTTTAAATATGCTCTAGAAAATGTACCTGCTACAGAATACAAAATCATCATTGATGCCGACAAGAGACCTCCTACTGAACATGCTAGACGATTTAATCTCCCAGAATGCAATGAAGTTGCTGTGATCATTACTGGTTAAGAACATGACAAAAGAGACATTGTGCTTAAAAGTCGAGACAATACTCTGCAATTCATCAATGAAACCCATAGATCTTATGATGCTTTGCAATATCCTTTACTCTTTGTCTATGGAGAAGATGGATATCACTTTGGAATTCTCCAAGCAGGTGTACATTCTAGCAAAACAGTTTCCTGCATGGACTTCTATGCTTACAGATTTATGGTTCACAGTAATTCACTAAATCATCTTCTGTTGGCTAGAAACCTTTTTCATCAATTTGCTGTTGATATGTATGCAAAAATAGAAGCAGAAAGATTATGTTACATTAGAACTCATCAGAGAGAATTAAGATGTGATTCATATATACATCTAAGAGATGGCATCAACAATGATGTAGCTGGAGGAGAGCTTGGCCAACTTTGCATTCTTCCGTCAACTTTTACAGGCAGCCCACGTTACATGCATGAAAAAACTCAAGATGCAATGACATATGTTCGCACTTATGGTCGACCTGACCTATTTATAACATTTATATGCAATGCTAAATGGAAGGAAATTCAGGATGAGTTACTACCTGGACAAACATACATTCACAGACATGACCTCACAGCCAGAGTGTTTCGCTTAAAATTATTAAAACTGATGGATTTAATGACAAAATCCAACATTTTTGGCCCAGTTAGATGCCACATGTACACTGTTGAATGGCAAAAAAGAGGATTGCCTCATGCTCATATTTTGATTTGGCTGACCAACAAAATTCAAGCTAATCAAATTGATTCTGTTATCTCAGCTGAACTTCCGGACCCTAACACAGACAAAAACCTCTTTGAAATAGTTCAAACTCAAATGGTGCATGGTCCATGTGGTTCTCTAAATTTCAATTCACCTTGCATGAAAGAAAATAAATGTACGAAACGTTACCCAAAACCATTTTTAAAAGACACTCAAACAGGAGAAGATGGTTATCCTTCATATCGCAGAAGAAAACCTGATGATGGAGGCTTTACAACGAGAATTAAACGAAATGAAATTGATAATAGATGGATAGTTCCTTACTGCCCTCTCTTGACTAAAACTTTTAATGCTCATATTAATGTAGAATTTTGTAATTCTGTCAAGTCTATCAAGTATGTGTGCAAGTATGTTAACAAGGGATCCGATGCAGCTATGTTTGCTCTACAACAACAAAATGTACCTGATGAAGTGACTAACTATCAACAAGGTCGTTACTTAAGCAGCAATGAAGCCTTTTGGAGAATTTTTAGCTTTCCCTTTCATGGAAGATATCCTGCAGTACAGCAACTAGCAGTTCATTTAGAAAATGGACAGAGTTTATTTTACTAATGAAACAGCTGCCCATCAAGCTCTTGCTCCTAGAGATACTACTCTTACAGCTTTTTTTAAACTATGTCAAGAAGATGTTTTGCTCAACTTTATTGTATCGCCAGTTACCATCTTATTACACATGGAACAACAAAAATGGAGTAGAAGAAAGAGAGGAAGCGAAGTTGAAGGTCATCCAGATGTAAGATTTGACAGTGCTTTAGGCAGAGTTTCACTGTTCATCCCAGCCAGCATGAGTGTTTCTTTTTAAGAATGTTGCTGCATGAAGTTAAAGGGCCTAGATCTTTAATGATCATAGAACAGTTGATGGTCATGTTTGTGCGACATTTAGAGA
>JAJOZX010001728.1:0-32500 GCA_023014485.1 Bathynomus jamesi | reverse complement strand
AAAAAAGTATATAATATATGTTAACCCCTCCGTCTATGGCCCTGGGGTGGTTCGGAGTTGACGGGGGTTCTGGTTAGGAGGCAGCAACGGATATTTCTTCTCGCGATACTTTTCGTCTATAACATTCTAATTCTTTTCGGTCGCCAGACTGTTTGACCCAATATCTTCTATGGTGCTTGGTTGTCTCTTTCTCTCGCTTTATGGGGTCGACAGTTGTTAATTCTTCTCTTTCTATAATACTCTGATACTTTTTTACTGATACTAAATATTATCGACTTTTCTTTTATAACTTATCGACTTAACTGACTAAGTTCTTCTGAAGAGAGCACGGCTCGAAAGGGAAAATAAAAAAGTTTCTCTTACTGTAGTTTACTTCTAAAAATGTACAGGTAGTGCTCTGAATTTACAGGGGTAGAGGTTCGACCTCTTTCGACTATGGCTCAGGCCGGAATCTAAAAAAAGTTAAGGAGGCAAGGGGCCTCTGCCCCCTCCCCGTAGCGAGGCTGCTAACAAGGGAGTCTCGTAGCAGTGACCAAAGCAGAGTCCCGTAATGAAGTGAAGTTCATTTTACAAATACATGTATAATATAAGCCTAAATGTTGGGGGAAGGCAGTTGAAGGCTAAGTTTCCCCCCTTTTAAACACATGATCAGATGTTTGAAAGATTCCAAATAAAAATTTAAAAAAATAAAATTAAAAAACTAATTTGTATTTTTCGCCGAGTCTACATTTCTGAAGGCGATATAATTTCATAGTAGTACATAAGTACAATTTGAGTACATGACTGAGTACGTATTAATTTTGGTTCATTACAATTATGATTACAATTACCAATTAATTCATATTCACTTATTGTTTAATTACACTTCCATTTAAAGTACATTCTTACATTATATATTAAATCATTACATTTAATTACAGTTTCAATGAAGTACATTACAAGTTATTATTAATTACAGTTTCATTAAAGTACATTACGTTATATTAAATTAAAGTATTACAGTTAATTGCAATTAAACAGTTACTATAACTTTGTTTTGTTTTTTACAGTGTTTCATATTAATAGACAATTAAGATGTTAGAAATATAATACAAAGTACATGGGCACATACGGTATGGATTTATATACAACATAATATGTTATATTATGTTATATGTTATAAATTTGAATCGGAGCGAGAGGAGATTTTTATCTTAGAAGCGTTCGCTTCTGTCGTAGTGAGCGGAATTTGATCACTTACCTCAGCATTTATGAATATCTTGTGAGGGGTGAACGCACTTGAAAAAAAATAATGAAAAAAAAATAATACGAGAACGTATTTGCGCGTTTTCGAACGAATGCATAAAGTTTTGCGTTTCACGAGCAAAAATGAATATTTAATAAAATTGACATAGGATAATGGTCAAGATAAGATATGGACGTATGGATAAATATGGTTGAATAATAATATTTATACTACATAACACCACAACATTATTATTAAAGAATTTACCATACATTGCATACGGAAGATGTCCATATACTAAGCACGTGATTTAGTGTACAAGGTATGGGAAACGTAAAGCGAATTAAGTTATTTTAGGACGTCATAGTGTATAAGTCATTATTAGAAAAGATGAATTAGAGAAATACAGTAATGAATAAAGAAGTACAAATCGAAATTCTATCCAAAACTCGCTTAGGCGATTTTGGTTTCTCATGTAAAAATGAATATGGATTATTCATTGTTCATTTTTACAGTGTTCCCCCCTCTAAAATGGCATTAATTAATACAATAACATAATACAATTAATACAATACAATTGAGAAAATAACATCGAACGAATTCAAATTAGGTGATGACGAATTCTTTTTTTACAATACAAATTTTATACAGAACGAGTTCATGTGGTTGGGTACAATGCAGAGTAATTAAATCTTTAACATGACACTTGCTTACAAAATATAAAAAATTCAAAGATTAATACTTTAATTTAGACAAACAATTAAGTTAGACAAAGAATGATTGTTAAATTTTTAACAATTTTTTTTTTTTTCTGTGGGAAGAATGACATACATAATGAATAGTAGATAAAAGGGAAAAATGTAAATCGTACAATCTGTAAACTAATTTTTATTGATTATTGTAGGTACAAATCGAATTACGTAGTGGATGATGTATAGACCTGTGGTCTAGTGTGTATTTTTGTGTACTAGGTACAAAGTGTGTATCTTATAATTATGAGGGACAGATTAGCCGAGAGGATTATTCAATTAACTGAATAAATGCATGAGCAAGATATATTAGAAAGCAAAAATGATTAAGATTAAATTACATAGTTAGCACTTACGCGCAATGAAATAGTTTATTGTGATATCCAATGATTTTAGCATAAGGTTTGTATATATAGTGTGCATACATGCGTGTGTATGTGTAGGGATTTTGAAGGTTTTTGAATTAACAAAGTTTAAAAATAATGTATAATAATTTAAGATGGGTTTAGGGTTATAAAATCTTTTAAGTTTAAGTCAATTATTGTTATTATTATTATTATTATATAATCCTTTAAGCTCAAGGTCGATTATTATAAAATTCTAAATTTAAGGACAATTACTCACGATTAATTGAACAAAGAGATGAAAAATACAAATTAAAAATAGAAATCAACTATGTATTTTAATGAGCTAAACATAATTTTATAATATTCTTAAAAATAAAAGTAAATCGAGCCATAGATGAATTTCGGCCAAGAATAAAAAAAGTTATTGAAATGGAAGGAAAGCATTTCGAACAATCTTTTCTTTTAATAATTTCAGTTAAATTTTACATTAAAAATTATTTTTATATCATAAAAAAAATATTAAAAAGGTTTAATAATTTTTGCATGTTAAGTAAAAAAATCATACTCTTTCGTTAAATGCTGATAGAATTTGAATTATTTTATATTTTAGTGGGAAAACTTGTTTGCATATAGATAAATACATATGTTTCATTGTGTAGAAGTTTTATTAAAATTAAATGACAAAAAAGAACAAACACAACTGAAATTTAGGGTATGTGCGGTCATACGGGTAAATTTCCCGACCGTACAGAGCAGGATAAATTAGGTACATGATCGATTAATTATTACACTATTTCTGTCATCATATAATCAAAATAATTATAAAACTCGTTACAAACATTTGTAAAAACGGTTTTGGTTGCAAACAATAAAATATGTCATTTTACCTATATATTTATATACGCAACAATGGCATGGAAAGAAAAGACAAATCGGTCAATTTCCTTCTTACAAACAAAAAAAAAGGTTAAACTAAAGACGCAAACCGGTCAATTCAGGTTGAATTTAATTCTCTTTTACGACAAAAAAAAAAGGTTGAATTAAATTCTCTTAAACAACAAAAAAAAAAGGTTGAATTAAATTCTCTTAAATTACATTTTCTTAAATTAAATTTTCTTAAACTACATAGAAAAAGTTGAATTCAATTGACTGCATTGAAATGACTTGGGACTTGAAAACAGACTTGAAATTGACTTCAAAACTGACTTCAAAACACTTCAAAACTGACTTCAAAACTGACTTCAAATACTTCTGTAATCTCTGGGGCGGTTGTCCCCTCTGGATGCAACCTTCTAACTTGAAATTAACTGAAAATGGAAAATGACTGCACTTGATCTCTATCAAGTGGAGACTATTAACCTCTGGGTTTGGTTGTCCCTCTTGGTGCAACCGACTTACTTAAAATGCAATCAAGTATCTTGAAACTGTCTAACTTGAACTCTATCAAGTATCTTGAAACTGTCTAACTTGAAATTAACTGAAAATGGAAAATGACTGCACTTGATCTCTATCAAGTGGAGACTATTAACCTCTGGGGTTTGGTTGTCCCTCTTGGTGCAACCGACTTACTTGAAATGCAATCAAGTATCTTGAAACTGTCTAACTTGAACTCTATCAAGTATCTTGAAACTGTCTAACTTGAAATTAACTGAAAATGGAAAATGACTGCACTTGATCTCTATCAAGTGGAGACTATTAACCTCTGGGGTTTGGTTGTCCCTCTTGGTGCAACCGACTTACTTGAAATGCAATCAAGTATCTTGAAACTGTCTAACTTGAACTCTATCAAGTATCTTGAAACTGTCTAACTTGAAATTAACTGAAAATGGAAAATGACTGCACTTGATCTCTATCAAGTGGAGACTATTAACCTCTGGGGTTTGGTTGTCCCTCTTGGTGCAACCGACTTACTTGAAATGCAATCAAGTATCTTGAAACTGTCTAACTTGAACTCTATCAAGTATCTTGAAACTGTCTAACTTGAAACTGTTTTCAAGTATCTCTATAAACTCTATAAACTCTATAAACTCTCTGTAAACTCTCTCTTTTAATTTTGCACGTCAATTCAATTCAATAATTTGAAAAAAATAGTAAAAAAAAAAAATAATAATAATAATACGAGAACGTATTTGCGCGTTTTCGAACGAATGCATAAAGTTTTGCGTTTCACGAGCAAAAATGAATATTTAATAAAATTGACATAGGATAATGGTCAAGATAAGATATGGACGTATGGATAAATATGGTTGAATAATAATATTTATACTACATAACACCACAACATTATTATTAAAGAATTTACCATACATTGCATACGGAAGATGTCCATATACTAAGCACGTGATTTAGTGTACAAGGTATGGGAAACGTAAAGCGAATTAAGTTATTTTATGACGTCATAGTGTATAAGTCATTATTAGAAAAGATGAATTAAAGAAATACAGTAATGAATAAAGAAGTACAAATCGAAATTCTATCCAAAACTCGCTTAGGCGATTTTGGTTTCTCATGTAAAAATGACTATGGATTATTCATTGTTCATTTTTACACATATATATATATATATAATATATATATAATATATATATATAGCGCAGAGGTTACCATCGCTGACTACAAATCTACCGGCTCCGGTTTCGATTCTTGGCGATGGCAGACGGCGCGCAGCTCACCCAGCTGTTCATTTTTCCATACAATAAAAACTGGTTAGTAGATAAATGGGTAACCTGAGTAGCTTAGTGCTTAACAATCTAAGGTCCAGAGGTCTTTTCTGAGACTGAATAAAATCGACTGACATTAGCCAGAACAAAATCAGTAAAGTAACACTGGACGCTAAAGGGTTAAGACGATGGGCTACTGATCGGAAGGTCGTGAGATCGAGTCCGTGTGGGGACTTTGTAATTTCTGACCACCCACGTTAAGCTGTAGGTGGAAGGTGGAGCAACAAGCTTGAACTTCTTCTGAATGAACAAATAAGGCGGAATCAAAATTAAAGTAATCAAGATATATACAGGGTGAGTCAAAAGTCTGGAAACCTAGGAAATAATTGGAAATTGTTATTACAATAATTTCCAGGGTGTTGGCTTGGTCGTCGTGATCCAGTAAAGTGGCCTCCCCGTTCCCCCGACCTGACACCGCTAGACTTTTACTTCTGAGGACACCTCAAAGCCATTGTGTATGGTCTGAAGATCCGGGACACAGACCACTTGAAGCAGCACATTACCGAAGCCTGTGCTGCAATCCAGCCCGATGTCTTGGAAAGAGTCCAGGTCGAGTGGGGAAACAAAGTCCAGAAATGTCTGGAAGTGAAAGGAGAACATACATATATATATATATATATATATATATATATATACATATATATATCAGAGATGGGAAATCGGATCGGATTCGAATCGATAATCGGAATTAATCGATATTTTTTGAGAAATCTGAATCGAAAAAAAATTCGAATCGAAAAACGGGCGCGGATCTGAATCGAAATTTTGATCCGAATTGAAAAGAAACGATGAATCCGAATTTGAATTCAAATCGCTAAAAAATATGGATCCGGATTTTAAAAATTTGGTTATAACTTATAAATAACTTATAAGGCTTATTAACGTTTCCGGTTTCACCACAGGTAAAGACTGACCTTTCCGAGAATCTGTTTGCTCGGACAAAAATCATACTAATCCTATACTCCATCCATTAAGGTGCTAATCCTAATCCTTAAATTTTGGTATTGTCCGAGAGTGACAATTTCACACGCTCCTCAAAGAAATAACCTTTTGCCTTCGAACATTGAAAATATCTTAGGTGTCAGGGCTAATTTTAATTTGTAAATTTGTATCTATACAGTGGATATATTTCTTAAAGTATTATTATCATATTTTAATTTTTATGTATGCTATAATTAATATTTCTTGTATATATGAGCCTTAATTGTTTAATAAATTAGCTTATATGAATGATTTTTTTTGCACCTTATTAAGAGTAAATCTAAAGTTATTACTTGGATCGTTAATAGACTGAGAATTATCTGTATTATTTATTAAAAATGAAACTTATTAATAATAGCCACCCCTTGACTAAAACAACGATGATAGGTAGAATTTTATTAAATGAACTCATAAAAATCAAGAAAAATTAGGCCTGGATCCGAATCGGATTCGAATCGGATCGAAATCGAAAAAGAAATAATCCGAATCGGAAAAAAATTCGAATCGATAAAAACCGAAAAATTTGAATCCGAATTCGAATCTATATTTCTAATTACGTGAAAATCGGATTCGAATTTGAATCGAAAAAGATTTCGATTTCCCATCCCTGATATATATATATATATATATATGTAAAGAACGACGCTTGTGTAGAAGAACGTTCCGCACAAGATGAGGAGAGAGAACGAACAAATTACATTAATTATACTGTGTGTTGTTTGCAGTTAAAATGTATATATATATATATATATATATATCTCTCTCTTTCAACCTTTCAAAGGTTCCGTGCGATGATTCCTCATTTCACGAAGGTCAAGCTTGTCGCCCCTCCTCTCGAGTTGGCGGGTGAAGTAGTGAGTTGGTTTCTTGTACTCTCCACTTCACTAGCCAGGTACGCCCTGCTCATCGGGGATTGTTCTGAGCCAGGCGTCTAATCTTCTTTTGAAGATGTCCACTGCCACACCATTCGTGTTCCTTAGGTCTTTGGGCAGCTGATTAAACAGTTTTGGTCCTCTCACAACAAAACTATTTTCTTTCAGTAAGGATGTTCCCTGTCTCGTTTTTAATTTGGGAACACGGCACAGTCTTCCTTTTCTACTTTCCACTGTTGTTTGGGGAGTTACAGGGTTCAGAGTAAGATTAGGGACTAGTTTCTCCATTATTTTCCAAATGTAAATAATGGTGTATCTCTCTCTTCTCCTTTCCAGTGAATATAGGTTTAGTTCGTGTAACGTTTCCCAGTAATTTAGTTCTTTGCACCCCTTGATCTTGGCTGTGAAGCTTCTCTGAATCCCTTCTAGCTGTCTAATGTCTTCTTTTTTATATGGGCATGTTAGGACCGAGCAGTATTCCAATTTGGGTATGACCAGTGTTTTCAGTAGGGGAATCATTACATTCCTATCCCTTCGTTTAAAGGTTCTCAGTATCTGCCCAGTTATTATCTTTGCTCTGTTTGTTGCTATCTTATTTTATGTTTCAAATTTCGCGTCATCAGTCATTACGATCAAAGCATGAGCCAGGGACACCTTGACAAGTATCAAATTCGCCATCAGTGGATTTTAGGTCTTCTCTTTTTCCGTACCTTAACAACTGAAATTTCTCACTGTTACACTTCATATTGTTGTCTTCCGTCCACTTGTAGATTCTGTTCATGTCGGTTTGTAGAGATCCTATATCTTCAGGGTTTCTTATTTTTCTACTGATCTTATATATTCTACTGATTTTGTATATATATATTACGTAAAAATTTATTTCACTATCTATCTATCTATTTTCACTATCTACCTATAAATTTGTTTATTTCAGTACTGATACCTCTGTATGTCTATACCAGTACGCCACACTATCGGTTTAAGTGAGACTCATATTAGCATATACTAAAATGAAATTAATAAATGTAATTCTTTATAGGTTGCATATTCAACGGACGAAGTTACAATGATGGAGAAACTATTCGAAGACTCTGCTTCATATTTAAGTGTGTTTACAACGGAACGAATTCCTCTTGGCAGTACAGTGGCTTTTCTCCAAAATGTAAGTGTGTATTCGAATTAGCAAAGGGCGCATGGCTCAGTGGGTACCGTCGTTTCTCTATAGGCGAAGCGAAGCCGTTTAGGTCGGGTGTTCAACTCCCGATGATGCCGGTAGTAGTAGTAGTAGTAGTAGTAGTAGTAGCTAGTAGTAGTAATAATAATAATATAAGAGTTAAACAATGGTCCGCATTTGTGGGCCTGAGCGCTATACCAGTTTCTGACCCACTTGAATGATCATCATCTACATACTGGATATTCCCTTTTCTTATTTTTTTCTATTATAAATTAATTCACTGTATCTTAATATTTAGTGTACAGTGTGTGTGTGTATAATATATATATATATATATATATATATATACACACAGAAATTTGTATATATTTTAATTTTGGCACTTTGGGACTACTGTAAGTAACAGATGTACAATTTTTAATGAACTCTACTTTTGGCACCTGAAAAATGCCATTTCTATTAATTTATGCATAGGCATTCCATTTTTAGGGAGATTTCTATTAATTTAGTGAAAAAATATCAAGAAGAAAGTGATAATACAGGCTGTGTGTGTGTGTGTGTGTGTGTGTGTGTGTAAGTAACGCAAGTGAAGAGACAAATCCGATTTGAACTGTTTTAAGCAAGTTTTAACTCGTTTTTTTAACTCTTAAAAAAAAAAAAAAATTCAATACCTTTTTATAAACCTCCTTATCGACTATACAGTTGTTATAAAAAGTACATGTAATAAATATTACTCGTCCATGTTCACTCGCGTTCATATAAATCCAATCGGATTTGTCTCTTCACTCGCGTTACTTTATACACACCCTCAGTTATATAATGTTTAACAAAAGTAACTCACAAAAGGTGGCAGCAGATGTAGGAGAATTAAGTAGGCCCTATTTATTTAGACACTTTGATAATGGTTGATAAAATATTGCAAAAGAGATACGATGGAAAAGCTGTTTCGTTACTAATCGTTATTAAAAATAATAATGAGTAATAACTGCCAGAAAATGGTACAGCGATCAGTAATGCCAGCAACATCGGCAGCAGCTGAATCCCCGATTTCAGTAAGAGAAACGGGGTTACCTCACTGAGCTCTTCGTGCTGCCGTATTTACCGTTATTTATATTCAACATCTTCGCCATATTCATAAGGAAGACATTTTCTACTCACAATTATCATGTCTTATATATATATATATATATATATTATATTGTAGACACCAATCGAACAGGGAAGTACTCCGAGGAGGAGGACGTTAGGCAGAAGAGAGGGAGTGCCGGAACTCGCGTTTCTCCCTGTCACTGTCCTCCTTAGCTGAACTTTTTTCGTGTCTCAGCTACCCTGTGAACAGTCCAGCATGCTCTCAAACATATATTTCTTTCCTCTAATTTCTCACTGCACATATATGCATCTTACACACTACAATCTTTTCAAAATCAAAAAACAATAACAAAATGTCATCGTCTTTAAGAGTCTCGGAGTCCCGTGAGGAGGGAATCATAAATGTCCCCACTTCTGGCTCCCTCGCTACTGATACAGGGAACGCAGACCCAGGCAACGGAGCTGGTTCTACTACTGCCTATTCAAGATATTCTGAGCATCTGCCTGATTCACCTTTTATAAACTTCTGCAACATTCGTGGTTTCTTTTGAAATTTCGAATCTGTTAAATACAACTTCTCCTCCTCCAAACTTCACCATCTCTTCATTACTGAAACTCAGGTGTCTGGGATGACTGACAACAACCACCTTTCTGTACCCTCCTACTTTCTCTACACTCAATTTCATTTCAAAGGTGGATATTGCGTATATGTACGCAACGACCTAACTTCTATCGTATTCCCGAACTTGAATCTTTCGAATTCTACACTTTCTGGCTACGACTTACTTGCCACTCTCAAACTAAATACAGCTGCGCTCTCTACCTTTCTCGTAACTCTACTGACTATCCAAGACTCTTTGACTACCTCACTTCAAAAGTGGAATACATCCTATTCCACTCTCACTTCGATGAAATCTCCATTTTAGGTGATTTCAATGCTCACCATCACCTTTGGCTTTCCTCCCATTCCAATGACATCCCTGGTTACAACTTCTCTATCCTGAATGATCTAGAGCAAATTGTACAGCATCTTACTCGTATCCTCAATCTTTTTGGTGATAAGCCCAACATTCTGGATTTATTTCTCACCACTCATCCTACTTCTTACTCTCAAACTTTCTTCTCCGTTGGGCTCCTCCGACCACAATTTTGTATCTGTTTCTTGTCCTATCGCTCCAGTTCGGCCTTTGAATCGTCCCTTTAGCTGATTTAGCACTTTGGCGCCGGTGAGTGGGAAGTCTTTAGGCAATATTTCTTTGATTTCCCAGGAATCATAACTGCTTCTGTGGACAGGGCTCCTCCTTGTACGCTGAGAGAATCACGGAGGTGATTCTCTCGGGCAGGAAGACGCACATTCCATATTCTACTTCTACTACTAAGCAAAAAAAAAAAAAACCTTGGTTCAACTTTGTTCTCATACTGTTCGCAAGAGAGAGGAGGCTTTCAGAAGGTAACGTCACCACCCAACTCCTGACATCACTCTGCTTATATTTCTACCCGGAATCGTGCAACATCTATTCTTCGGCTCGCCAAAAATTCCTTCATCAGACAAAAATTTGAAAACCTATCTAGTTCGAATTCTTCTCGCTCTTTCTGGCACCAAGCCAAGAACCTCTTCAACAACTTTACTACTTCTTCTTCTTCTTCTTCTTCTTCTTCTTTCCTCCCTCTTTTCCATTCTGACGGTTCAGTTGCTGTCTCTTCTCCCAATAAAGCTGAACTTTTCGCTCAAACTTCCGCCTCAAACTCAACCCTGGACAATCCCTGTGTTGTCCCTCCATTTCATCCTCCCGCTAAGTTAATTATGTCTGAAATCTGAATATCTTCCAAAGATGTTCTTTCTGCCCTATTTGGGCTTAACTCAAGGGAGGCGTACGGTCCTAATAGTGTTCCTCCTGTTGTTCTCAGGAACTGTACTTCTGTGTTGACACCCTGCCTGGGCAAACCTTTCGTCTTTGTCTCTCATCTGAAACTTTTCCTTCTCCCTGGAAGTTCGCTTTCATTCAACCTGTCCCAAACAAGGGTGACCTCTCTCAATCCTCCAACTATTGTCCAATTGCTTTGATTTGTTGCCTTTCTAAAGTTTTTGAATCTATCCTTAATAGGAAGATTCTTAAACATCTCTCTGTTTATAGTCTTTTTTCAGATCGTTAGTACTGGCTTCGTAAGGGACGCTCTATTGCCTATCTTCTTGTTTATCTTTCTGACTCTTGGTCAGTGAAACCTTTGCTATTGCGCTCGGCATATTAAAGTTTTTGATAGTGTCTGGCACAACCACTGAATTTCCAAATTGCACTACTTCAGTTTCTATCCTTTTACCTCTGCCTTCAGCTCTGACTTACTTTCTGGCCGATCTATAGCTGTGGTTGTAGATGGCCACTGTTATCTCCTAAAGCTATTAATAGTGGTGTTCCTCGGGTTCTCTCCTGTTACCCACTCCTTTCCATTTATCAATGATCTATTAAGTCGCACTTCTTGTCCTATCCACTCTTATCCTGATGATTCCACCATTCACTTCTCCACCCGCTTCACAAAGCGTCCATCTTAACAGTCACGCCACTTCGCGTAAGACGGCTTTGATGCACCTGACTTCTGATCTTTCTACTGTCTCTAACTTCAATGCCACAAAAACACAGTTCCTTCATCTGTCTACTAGTCACAATCTTCCACACCACTATCTCCTTATCTCCTTATCTCTTTGGTGTTTCCTCTTCTCGTGATCTTTCTTGAAAACATCACATATACTCTCTTTCTAAAACGGCTCCTAAGAGGTTAGGTGTGCTGTGCCGGCTCCGCAGTTTCATCATCCCTACTCAGTTGCTGTCTCTGTACAGGGGTCTTGTTCGTCTCTGTACTCTGTATGGAGTACGCTTCTCATGTGTGGAGTGTACAACGGATATTTCAGGGAGATTAGGGGGTCGACATTAATTTAAATTTAAATTTAAATTTAATTCAAATGGGATAAATTAATTTATTTTAGTTTACGTTAATAATTCATTGAAGGGGAATGAATAATTACGAAGGATTAATTACGGTAATTTAAGTTGGAGAGGTGATAAAAGTTTTGATGATGTTTCAACCAATTATAAATTTCTGTCGGATGATTTTCCTTCTAAGTATTTTATAGTAATATCTAGTAAATACGAGTGATTAATGAATGTGCAAATGAATGATAGGAAACAAGAAGTAAACAAACAATCGCTAAGACATAAAAGAAAATAAGTGAATAAAGTTAGAACTTAACGTATATATACAAATAATACTAAATAGTGGATTATATAAACATATGGGGGTAAAAATTGTGACAAGTGAATAACGAAGGACAAGCAAGTGTTTTGACCATGCTACAATCAAATGTGGGTGCGCAGCAAAACCCAGCTGTTCATCCTTCCACACAATAAAGAAAGTGGTTGGTAGATAAATGGGTACCCTAGGTGGCCTAGTGGTTAAGACGCTGGGCTGCTGATGGGGCGTGGTTCGGATTCCACGTTAAACTGTAGGTCTAAGGTGGAGTGAAAAGCTTGACCTTCGTCAGAATGAGCAATTCGGGCGGAAGCTAACTAACTAAAGGTTATATATATATATATATCACGTAAAAAAATGTCAAACGTCTTTGAGAGGTCGTTTTCTGAGGACATATTTGTTGAATTCTCTCTGTTTCGATGTATCCTCTAAATCTAAATCTAAATATTTCGAGCTGAAATTTTTATCAGTTCTCTGCGATTTAGATTCTCGTACATTTAATCACATATAACCCCTCCCACCCCTAAACAAAAAATGATTGGAATTTGGTTGTGTTCAAACTGAACCAACACAGGTTGCTTGATTAAAATAATTCTGACAATTTATTTGGAGATGTATTATGTAATTTCAACCGTTATAACGAAACAGCTTATTGTTCTATTTATTGATATACTGCAAACATATCTTTTCTTTGTAGGTAAAAGATGCGTACTTATCGAGAAACATGAAATTAGAACATTTGATAAGCCACTGGTCAACTATGGGTGGACAGGAACGTGTAATTATTCATTAACTCAATATTGGTACCCTCAGTATACCGTCCCTCAAACTTATATGCCTCTACTCGGAGTATTTGGCGAATTTGATACTTGTCAAGCTGTCTCTGGCTCATGCTTTGATCGTACTACTTTCAAGGCACATCCACATATTGTAGTTGAGCTTGACCACAGCAATCTTAACACAATGACAGTAAGTTAAAATATTATAATTACTTTTCATTATTATGTATCCCGATTTATGATAGAGATCTACCTAAACCATACAGAAGTCGGCGACCTGAGGCTCCGAAGACCCATTCGTGTGTTTCTTAAATCATAAATAAATAAATAAATATATATATAATATATACACACACACACACACGAGGGCGGTACGAGGGTAATGCCTCTTATTGTATTTACGAAGTGAAAAACAAGAGGCATTACTTTCGTACCGACCCTCGTGTGTATATATATATATATATATATATATATATATATATATATATATATATATATATATATATATATATATATAGACAAATAGACAGATAGATAGATAGATCGATAAAATACTTGATTAATAATAAAGTTAAAAAATATGAAATGGAACACACATGAATAATACAAGAGAACATGTTTCTTTCAAATATTATATTATTATTATTATTATTATTATTATTATTATTATTTCATACATACTTCATACTTCAGCTCCCAGGTAGGCTAGTTAGCCTGTCAGTGGAGCCAGCCTCCTTCACCACTCCGCCCTGTCCAGCAGCACTCCCGTTTCCTCAAGCGCTTGCATGCTGGGCAAGTCGTATCTTTGCAAGTGGCTGGTTCTTGAGTTTCTCGAGCAATAAGGTTTTTACACCACCAGCTTGCTAGGCCTGTCGTGGCAACCCTCCTCTTTTATCCTGGCGTGGGACCGGCATGGGATTCCAGATGTCATTCCCCATGGCAGAGTTATTATTATTATTATTATTATTATTATTATTTTTTATTTATTTTTTTTATTATTATCATTAATAGAAGAGAGACGAGTTCCTTATATTAATTACGTTTTGTATTTATCGCTATAAATGTGTTTATTACATTATACTTATAAAACAATAAGACACCAGTGTATTTACACCTGTATTTATACCAGTGTATTATACCTGTATTTATACCAGTGTATTATACCTGTATTTATACCAGTGTATTATACCTGTATTTATACCAGTGTATTTATATCTGCGGCTCTTTAATCCTGATTTTTTTTTCATGACCTAATGTGGCTTTCTAATTGTTGATTAAAGGTTCCCGACATGCTTATGTTACAGTTAAATGCAGTCATGGGTTTTGATAAGTTATTTTGGAGTTATATTAAGGTTACATTAAGGTTAGTTTACTATACTAGAATCGGGGTTACATTATTTTGTCAGGTAGTGAAAGGGGTTTAACCTCCCCCCCCCCCTTACACCATTTACAGTTAATATAATGCAAATATACTTTACTGTAATATTGTAATACATTACATACATAATTGTAAGCACTGACTTTTTAGTTTATATGTATGAAGTTTTCTATCAAATTTTAATTGTTTTCAATACATGTATTTCTCTTTACAGGTTAATGGAGCTAGTGTTGCTTTAAGCAGCGTTCCTGAGGTTATCATGATAAGCGGTATTTACTATCCTTTGATAGCCTGGAAATTTTCAGTGTGTGTTATTATTCAAGGACCATATTTGGCGGTAAATATTTGGACAACTGTAATCAGCTCTCTTTCTTTTCATTAAATACGAAACATAAAGCAACGCTTAAAGACTATGATCTCTAGTATCGTAAATTCTAGTTATAATCTTGCCTGTATACAGGGTGTAACAAAAGCCCGTTCTCATATGGAAATAAGATATAACAGAATTGAACGAGAAAATAGTTTTAACTATACATTACAAACAATACAATTAACTTAACAATTAATCCATTACATGCTCAAATTGACACATTTTTACTCGTCTTTGTAAGCTGTTGGTTATATTTTGATGTGTTTTCGCACTAATTCTGTTACACTGATCTTTAATTTTTTCTTTTAACTGCTGAATCGTTCGAGGTTTTGACTCATAAACAAGGGACTTTAAGTAGCCCCACAAGAAGTCAAGTGGGGTCAAATCAGGGCTTCGGGGTGGCCATTCCACGCAACCTCGGCATCCTATCCATCTGCTACGAAGATTCTCATCTAACCATTGTCTCACTGAACGAGCGAAATGTGGAGGTGCACCATCTTGCTGAAACCAGAACTTTCGTCTAGCATCCAAAGACATTTTGTCAATGTACTTTTTCAAAATTCCCCCCAGAATGTTGTTCAAGTAAGAATCCCCGTTCATGGTTTCATCAAAAAAGTATGGTCCTATGATGGTTCCTCTATGAATTCCTGCCCACACCGTAATACTGGGATTAACTTGCGAATGTTCATCTTCAACGCAATGCAAATTTTCGTCACTTCAGTAACGATAATTGTGGCGATACAAGCTCATCACGATCAATTCTGTTATATCTTATTTCCCTAGGAGAACGGACTTTTGTTACACCCTGTAAATATATATTATATATATATACTTGGTTGAATGGTTTGTTCTTAGGGAAGCGTAGCTTAGCGAGGAATAGGAGGACGAAAAGATGGTACATGTTTATTAACAGACGTTTCGGAAAAATTCAATTTCCATCATCAGTGCTAAAAATTTTAAAAACAAGTAAAAATAAATAAGTATAATAAATAGAAACGAACAACAAATTAAAATGGCGCAACAATTAGCGAGAATTAAAAGCAAGTTACAATGTGTATTAAATTAAAAGATTAAAAGTTAAATGATATAAACTATAAAAGTATGGATATACTTTATATCATTTAACTTTTAATCTTTTAATTTAATACACTTGCCTTATTTTTCATTTGTTTGTTATTTCTCTTCCTCGTGTGCAGAACACTCCTCTATACTTACGTCGTTTCTATACGTTAATATACTGCGCGGTCATTGCAGTTAAATGTGTGTGTATATATATATATATATATATATATATATATATATATGCAAGTATGTGTGCGTGGTTTTTCCTTGGCTACCTTACAAAGCATCGACAACCTTTAGAATACATAATGAACTCATGGTGACTCTAACATGCTCCTGTATAGCAACATTATCGCGCTGTCTGTCACCAGAGATTCATGAAACATTATTATTTTACAAAACTGATCATTTGTATACTCAGTACGAAATAGATGAAGTAAATTTAATGAAAATATAGGTAAATTGTGGGAAGTTTATATCAGATATGATGTTTGTGGGAATCATGTTTTAAATAGTTAAAATAAGAACTTAACTACTACAGTAATAAATAAGTTAATGAATTTTTACATCTGATATTAACGAAAATTGCATTCCATACATCTGCTCCTTTGAAACAAAGTGCATTTCCTGCAGTTTCCATTGTATAATTTTGTTTGTGTATAAAATCTCTGGGAAACTTTTGCTATAATAATTAAACGTTTGATGCGGAATGATTTGAATGGGTGAGGTATGTACAGTATACAGTATATTGACAGGAACACTGAATTTATATACATCATTTAAATTTAAAATTCTCGTAGTTAGCTCTTTAAACAATGTTAAAATGCGACTTCGTTATCATTATTTAATATGGTTCGCAGGCATTTTTTATGAATGGCTTTCAAAGGTTCTTTATATACTTCTTTGAGCTACTCCATGTTGTAATACCAACATTACAAGGTAAGGAGCGTGTTTTGAGGAAGGCGTTTTTAGTTTAAATAATATAAATAATTAAAGTGCTTGTACTGGGTGATCCAGATAAATGGGACCCATAAAAAAAAGCCAAATATTCTTAATATTTAATTCCTTTCATAAAAACTATATATCATTCGAAAGAGTAGAGTTACAAGTTTATTATGAAATATTTATTTTTTAAAAATGACTCCTTTCAAATGTGCTCCATTAGTTGCCAAGCATTCCAGTGTTCTCGTTTGTAAGTTCTGCATCACTTTTGCAAGAGTGTGCGGTGGTATGGCCTGTATCTCATTTGTGATGGCGGCCTTCAATTCTTGCAAGGTCGTTGGGTTATTTCTGTAGACCCTACTCTTTAAATCCCCAGAGATAATAATCTAAGGGAGAAAAATCCGGAGACCTTGCGGGCCATTCAACGTCTCCAAATCTTGAGATTAACTCGCTTGGAAACGTTTGACGCAAACTGCCATGCAGTTCCTCGTGGTATGGCAGGTAGCTCCGTCTTGTTGGAACCAGTGGTTTTCTAGACAAAGATCTCTTAATTTAGGAATAAGGAAATCGGTCAACATTTTTTCGTAGCGATCACCATTTACACTTTTACAGTGACCGTGTTTCCGGTGGAATCCTCGAAAAAGTACGGCCCTATGATCTGAGATGCAGTAAGACCACACCAAACAGTTACACGCTGACTATGCAACGGGACTTCGGTAATATTCAATGGATTTTCTGTTGCTCAGAAACGACAATTTTGTTTGTTTACAGTTCCATTCAAGTGAAAATGGGCTTCGTCTGACATAATCAAAGTTGCTAGAAAATTGGTGGTGTCATTTACCTTCTGTTGGATCCATTGGCAGAATTGTCGTCTTCGTGCGAAATCTCCATCGTTTAGTTGTTGCACTGTTTGAATTTTATATGGAAAGAGCATTAAATTTTGCTTGAATATGCGGTGTGTTGTTCCATATCCAACTCCTAACAGCTGAGAAGCACGTCTGATGCTTATGTTAGGATTATCCTGTACAATTTCATGAGTTCTGTTAATGATCTCGTCTATCCTTGCTGTGCGCACTCTTCCAGTTGGTTTTCTTTTTCCAATGCTGCCAGTTAGGGTAAAATTTCTGACACACCGACGGATTACTTTCTTAGAAGGTGATTTTGACATCTGAAAATTTGTCTTGAAAGATCTTTGAGCTGAAACTACACTTCTTCCATGCTCATAATATTGCTCAGTTATGAAACGCAGCTGTTCCACAGTCCATGCAGTCATCTTGAAGGGTTAGTTTTAACTAACACTTTTATTTTGTTTTGTATCTTATCTTGTCTTGTATTGTCAAAACCTATACAATCCTGTACAAACTTGTAACTATCCTCTTTCGAATGATGCGTATGATTTTATAAAAGGACTTATACTTTAAGAGTTACAGGGGTTTCTTTTGGGTCCCATTTCTCTGGATCACCCTTTATTTTGGATTTGAGATGTTGTACGTGACTTTGGCAATTTAATTATTTTATTTTAATTTAATGTAGTTAATTTAAATTTAATTCACTGAAATTTAGTTAGTGCCAAGCACTTTAACTTTATACACCCTTGCAAGAGTAGTTAGTATTATCAATTTTTATTTGATAGTTTGTATTCATGTCTTTTAGTAATATAAGATCATTTCGTCAGGGTCAGTAAAAGTTTATTAGAACACATCCATTTACAAGCACGTTTTAATTACTTGTTCGTTTCACTTACCAGAAGGTGTAAAATATGATGTAAAGAAGCAAGTGTGGTATCATGTGCATATTGTACGAAATTTAATGTGGTTGAGATATCAAAATAATTGACGTAAATCAAAAATAGTAATGATCCAATAATAGAGCCTTGTGGAACTCCACTTCTTAATACTGCATTGTTAGCTGAAATACTTTTAATCTGACGTCCTGATGACAATTAGATAGGTACGACTTGAACCAATCAGACATATTCCTATTCAGCATATGTGAAGTTTATGCAACAAAATTTCAAGTGAAAGCGTATCAAATGCTTTTAACAAGTTAAGGAAAACCAATGGTATGTGTTTTTTTTATGAGGTTCTGATAGACATTTGCTAATAGCATATTTATGATATCTTCTGTTGCATGCCCATCTCTGAACCCAAACTGTGTTTTAGTTGATAATTATGTACTTTATAAAGGACTGAGTAAGTTTCTTCCTCGTACACGATTTTTTCAAATACTTTATTTAAAGTTGACAGTATGAAAATGGGGAAGCAACTGGATTTACTGTTATGGTTAACCGACTTGAATAAGGGCAGCCTCTGGTTTCCTTTAAGACAGACAGGAAACATATCAAGAGTTACTGATTCGCTCACTAGTTTTGAGTGGAATGGCAACTTCATCTGATAGTAATTTGTATATTTTTGCTGGGATCGTAGAGATGTTACAATCTTTATTTTTCAGACTTTTTATATTTTTTATTTATTTATGTTTTATGCAGTAAGGAGGGGCCAAGGGCGAATGCCCGCAAGAACGCCTGCCCCACCCCGATAGAAGAAGAAGAACGCTAAAATCAAGAGCCAAAGTGTTCGAGATGCCAGGACACTCTGCGTTTGAAAGATTGGAGGTCATAGACAGGGGGAAAGATGGATTGAAGAAGATTGTTCCAGAGTTCACCGGTTGAGTAGATGAAAGAATACCGATTAATTTGCGTTAGAGAGTTGGAAGAAAAGGAATGAGAATGTGGCGAAAGTCTGATACTGCATACTCTCCTTAAAGGAGGAGGCACGCAGTTTGAGAGTTCTAATAGCGATAGTTATAATAATAACTATAATGTAGCGATAGTTATAATAATAACTATAATGTAGCGATAGTTATAATAATAACTATAATGTAGCGATAGTTATAATAATAACTATAATGTAGCGGTAGTTATAATAATAAGTATAATGTAGCGATAGTTATAATAATAACTATAATGTAGCGATAGTTATAATAATAACTATAATGTAGCGATAGTTATAATAATAACTATAATGTAGCGATAGTTATAATAATAACTATAGTGTAGCGATAGTTATAATACCGATAGTAAAGAGGGAGTGAGACACCAATGCGGTGGAGAGAAATGGATTGAAGACAGTCAGTAAGAGGCGAGAAATTGATGAGACGTAAAGCCTTTGATTCCACCTGGTCAAGTAGGGCCGTGTGTGTTGAACCACCCCACACATGAGCAGCGTACTCCATACAGAGGCGGACAAGACCCCTGTACAGAGACAGCAACTGAATGGGGGTGAAGAAACTGCGGAGCCGGGTACAGCTCACCTAACCTCTTAAAATCTGTTTTAGAAAGAGAGTATATGTGATCTTTCCAGGAAATATCACGAGAAAAGGAAACACCAAGAATGTTAAGAGAAGAGGAAGGATTGAGCTGTGTATTGTTGAAGATAAAGGGATAGTCATGCGGAAGATTGTGACGAGTAAACAGATGGAGGAACTGAGTTTTTGTGGCAATGAAAGCCACAAGGTTTTCTCTGCCCCAATCAGAGAGAGTAGAAAGATCAGAGTTTTTGTGGCAATGAAAGCCACAAGGTTTTCTCTGCCCCAATCAGAGAGAGTAGAAAGATCAGAGGTCAGGTACACCATAGCCATCTCATGCGAAGCATGAAGTGACTGTTGAGAGGGACGCTTCGAGAAGCAGGTGGAGAAGGGAAGGGTGGCATCATCGGCATAGAAGTTGGCTAGGACAGGGGAGTGCGACTTAATACGAGGGTAATTCAATAAGTATCCGCACTTTTTATTTTCACAATTTTATTTTCACATCTGATAGATTTATAAAACATCACTTCTAACATAGTCTCCCTGTTTCTCAATACACTTCGTCCAGCAATCTACAAGCTTCCTAATGCCATCCAAAAGAATGTTTATGGCTGTGGCGTAGCCAGTCATGCACCGCCTCTCCAGGTCATCTTCGCCTTGGAATCGATGACCTATCAAAGCGTCTTTTAGTGGTCCAAACAGGTAAAAATCGAAGGGTGTCAGGTCTGGACTGTAGGCTGGATGGTCAAGAACTCAAATTTAAGTTCTTGAAGGCATTTTCTAGTCTTTGCCAGCGGTATGGGGCGCGCATTGTCGTGTAACAGAAGAAATAACCTTCCGACATCTCCCTCTCCATTTTGTGCGAATTGCTTGCTTTAACTCATTCCGAAGCATGTCAGAATATGATGCACTTGTTACGGTAGTTCCACGCTCTAGATAATGTTCAAGGATAGGCCTCGTATATCCCAAAACAGTGTTAGCATAACTTTACCTGCTGAAAGCTGCGTTTTGAACTTCCTTACAACGGGAAGTGTTGTCTATTATTTCTTTCACGACAATGCGCGCTCTCATACCGCTGCACAGACTAGAAAATGCCTTCAAAACTTAAATTTGAAGTTCTCGACCATCCAGCCTACAGTCCCAGACTTGGCACCTTCGGATTTTTACCTGTTTTGAACCACTAAAAGACGCTTTGAGAGGTCAGCGATTCCAAGGCGATGATGACCTGAAGGAGGCGGTGCATGACTGACTACGCAACAGCCAAAACATTCTTTTGTGGTGGCAATTAGGAAGTTTTGATATGTCCAACTCAATAACAAAGGTTTCACCGAAATCCTGAAAGGAGGATACGAAGAGTCAGAGAGATACGCAAGAAGATCGTCAGTAGAGCGTCTCTTGCGGAACCCATACTGACGAGCTAAAAGAAGATTGTGAGAAGAGAGGTGTTTAAGAATCTTTCTATTAATGAGGGATTCAAACACTTTAGAAAAGTCAAGAAATCAAGCAATTGGACGATAGTTGGGGTTTGAGAATGGTCACCCTTGTTTGGGACAGACTGAATGAAAGGAACCAGATGAAACATAAAGACGAAAAGCGTCTGCCTAGCAGCGGTGTCAGCACAGAAACCAATTCTTGAGAATAACAGGAGGAATGCCATCAGGACCGTACGGCTTCCTGAGCTGAGCCCATATAGATAGGGCAAAATAAACATCTTTGGAAAAGATTCTAATTTCAACATAATTAAGTCAGCGGGATGATGGGATGGGAGGAACAACACAGGAATCGTCTAGGGTTAAGTTTGAGGCGAAAGTTTTGAGCGAAGAGTTCGCTTTATTGGGAGAAGAAGAGACAGCAACTGAGCCATCAGAATGGGAAAAAAAGAGGAGGGAAAGAAGAAGAGGTAAAGTTGTTGGGGAGGTTTTTGGTTAGGTACTAGAAGAGCGAGAAGATTTAGAAATTAAATAGGTTTTCACACTTTTGTTCTTTTTGTCTGATGATGGAATTTTTGGCGAATTCTACACGATTCTGGGCAGAAATTAATTTGAATGAGAGTCAGGAGTTGGATGGTGACTGTACCTTTTGAAAGACTCCTCTCTAGCGGATAGCATTAGAACAAACAAATTAAACTTCAAGTTATTTTGCATTAATAGTAAGAAAAGAAATGGAATGTATGCCTCCACGCCAGAGAAAATCACCTCCGTGATGCACTTAGTGCAATCAGAGGGGCCTCGTCCACGAGAGCAGTAATCATTCCATGGAATAACAGAAGTACTGCCTAAGGGCTTCCCAATCGGCGGCGCCAAAATGCCAAAGGCGTCTGCTCTTGGGAGAGTCTATAGGCCAAACTGGAGCGATAGGACAAGAAACAGATAGTCGACTGTGGTTGGAGGAGCATAATGGAGAAAAAAGTGTGCCAGAGTAAGAAGACTGATGAATGGCAATAAATAAATTTAGAATGTTGTGCCTATCTCCAAGGCGATCGGGGATCCGAGTAGGATCTGTTCTAGGACATTCAGGATAGAGAAGTTGTAAGCTAGTTCACGGGGATGTCAGTGAAATGGGAGGCAAGCCAAAGGTGGTGGTGAACAGTGAAATCTCCTGAAATGAAATTTTCATCGAAATGAGGGCGGGATAGAATGTATTCCACTTTGGAAGTGAAGTAGTCAAAGAGTTTTGGATAGTTAGTAGAATTAGGAGAAAAGTAGACGGGTGCAGATGTATTTAGTTTGAGAATGGTATGTAAGACGTAGCCAGAGAGTGGAGAATTCGGAGGATTCAAGTTCGGGAATACGAGAGTAAGTTTGGCAGTTGCGTACATATACGCAACATCCACCTTTGGAATGAAATTGAATATAGAGAAAATAGAAGGGTACAGAGAAGGGTCTGCTGTCAGTTGTCCCAGACACCTGAGTTTCAGTGAGGAAGAGATGGTGAGATTTGGAGAAGAGATTGTGTTCAACAGATTGGAATTTTGAGGAAAAGCCGCAAATGTTACAGAAGTTCATGAAAAGTGAACCAGGCAGATGTCCAGAACATCTCGAATGGGCAGTAGTATAACCAGCCCTGTTGTCCGGGTTTGCGTTCATTGTATCGGCAGCGGGGGAGCCAGAAATGGGGACATCTCTTATTCCCTCCTCACGGGACTCCGAGACTCTTGAAGTCGATGCCATTTTGTTGTTTTTTTAAATTTTGAAAAGATTGTGTGTGTGTGTAAGATGTACAGTACGTATGCATGTGTAGTGAGATGGGGAGAGAAGTGTGTGTTTGAGAGCATGCTAGACTGCTGGCAGAGTAGATGAGACACGGTAAAAAGATGAGCTATGGAGGACAGTGACAGGGGGAAACGGGAGTTTCAACACTTCCTGTCTCCTGCCTAACGTCCTCCCAACTGTATTTCCCTGGTTGATTTGTGTCTACAATCTCCTCCTCGGAGTTGGTAGTGACTGTTAGTATTTAGAATCAAGGCTGCAGTACTGGAGCCGATATTTGTAAATAAATTGTTTAATAAATAGGCTATGTCTTCGAGAGCACTGTAAGAATTTCCGCGTTGTGTGAGGGAGGACATGAAATTTGTTTCCTCCTCTTTTGAGTTGATTAAATTCTTTAAAGTGTCCCACAGTCGACAACAGTAATTCGATTTAGCTTTTCTAATGACTGTATTAAGTCTATTACAATAGTTTGTATTTATGTGCTCAGTGATAATGTCATTTTTCCATCTAATACTCATAATGAGTGCGGGGATGATCTTTAGATATTAGTTTTGGTTTAACAGGAAAGTTTATGTTCACTATATGCATTTATGTAATTGAGAATGTTTGAAATTTTGTATTCAATGTCATGATTATCTTCAGTTATTCCAGACCAGTCAAAAAATGTTAAAGCATTTCTCTTAAAAATTTTAGTTTTTTATAGGTGTAAGCAGTGGCGGCTCGTGACTAAAAATTCTAGGGGTGCTGTCTCTAAGAATGGGTTGAAATAATTACTGAAATAAAAGGATGAGCATTGAGCAATGAATAAAAGTTTCAAAAGTTATTGAAAAAGTTATTCAGTGAGCTCATCCTTATATTGTTCTTGATTATTTCAATTGTAAATAAAAAATTTAGGGGTACTGCAGTTCCGCAGTGCCTACCGACGAGCCGCCACTGGGTGTAAGGCTGCAGAGCGATTTTTGAATTTTCTTATGTACGCAAATTGGTGATTAACATAGTGTAGCTTATTTTTATAATTTAATCTTGTTTCAATTAATATAATGCGCATAAATTTGTGTTGTAGTAATTTTAGGTTAGCTGTTAATTCGTCAAAATGATTTGGGGGGAAATGTCTAGGAAAGACAAATTCCCATTATTGTATTTTGTGTTTATTTAAAAGTTGTCTACAGCATGAGACGTAGTTATTGTTGATTAAGTTTTGAGAGTATTTAATTAGCGCTTTTAAGCCCGATTAAGTACCAATTAGAAAACAAACAAATTTCACAAGAATCAAACACAATTTTTTTTTAACAAACATTGTTTTTACAAAAAGAAATAAAAGTTTTTAGGGTTTGGTAATAGTTCGCCATAACTCTAAATGGCCTCTAAATTACTAAATAACTCTACGTGACTTTAAATGGCTTCTAAATGACTAAATGACTCTACGTGACTCTAAATGGACCCTTCTTACAATATTTATTTTTGCAACCAAAAATTGTGTACATTTGCCTTGGAAAATAATATTTTGTGTAGCGATCACGTTATTGCTGTCAGACCAACGCTACTTTGTTCACAAAATAAGCTGTAGGCAGAACAGATAAGCTGACAGCGCTCTTCAGGGCTGCCTTCCAGTAGTTAAGTTTCAGGACAGTGATGCGTGGGTCCAATGGAGTCAATTGACAAAATTTATGCACAAAACACTAATGTGGGCCCAGACCCGCCGGGCAGGAAAGGGTTAAAGCGTTGATCGTGATTGAGAGATTAGATGAATACCGTATGCAGGGTAATAAAAAATAATAATGGGCAAACGTATAAAGCAATATAGTAAGAAATAAGAATACAGTTGCCGTAAACCAAGAACATATTAGATACATCCATTAACACATTATAATGTTTACTGAGGGACTTTTTAAACAATTATTTGTATTATTAATGGCAGATATGAAAATTAGATTAAATTAAAATTAGTTTAGGTTGTTATTCAGATAAGATTAAATATCACCCTTCACACCTTAAAATGTGAAAGTGTGAGCATGTTGTTGTTTCGTTAGGTACCGAACGGGGGCTTTTATGTTCGGGTTTTTTTTTTACATTTTAAAATAATGATGCATTACTGTAAACTGTATTAAAAAAGTAATGATGCATTACTGTAATCTGTATTTAAAAAGTAATGATGCATTACTGTAAACTGTATTAAAAAAGTAATGATGCATTACTGTAAACTGTATTAAAAAAGTAATGATGCATTACTGTAAACTGTATTAAAAAAGTAATGATGCATTACTGTAAACTGTATTAAAAAGTAATGATGCATTACTGTAAACTGTATTAAAAAAGTAATGATGCATTACTGTAAACTGTATTAAAAAAGTAATGATGCATTACTGTAAACTGTATTAAAAAAGTAATGATGCATTACTGTAAACTGTATTAAAAAAGTAATGATGCATTACTGTAAACTGTATTAAAAAGTAATGATGCATTACTGTAAACTGTATTAAAAAAGTAATGATGCATTACTGTAAAACTGTATTAAAAAAGTAATGATGCATTACTGTAAACTGTATTAAAAAAGTAATGATGCATTACTGTAAACTGTATTAAAAAAAGTAATGATGCATTACTGTAAACTGTATTAAAAAAGTAATGATGCATTACTGTAAACTGTATTAAAAAAGTAATGATGCATTACTGTAAACTGTGTTAAAAAAGTAATGATGCATTACTGTAAACTTTATTAAAAATAAAAATACACATTTATATTATTTTCATAGAGCTTCTTTCATTCGTGGATATTAAAAAATTTGTCTCAGAAAAGAAAAAAAGATAAAAGTTATGTATTTTGAAAGCCTTTTAGGGAAATGCTATAATTACATAATGGAATTCATACGATTTTGTATGTACAGTTTCGGAAAAATATTCGCCTAAAAAAATATATATATATTCATTTTTGGAGGGGGTGACAAAATTTAAAAAAAAACAGAACTTAATCATTACCGATTAGTAATTTATTTTGCTCTTTAGAAATTTTTTTCTTGGCAAACTTTTTACCGAAACTCTAAATTAGTTATATGTATTTAAAACATTTAGCTAAATCTTTTAAGTAAATTCAAATTCAATTTTTGTACGATAGTTACGTATTTTCTGAAGACAAAGAAATGGGTAACCTTCTGTTAAGTTAGGTTAGGTTAAATTTCATTAAACTGTGTCAGGTTAAGTTCGATTAATTAGATAATTTAAATGGAAATTAAACCAACAGTAGAATGTTTATTTACTATTGGTTTTATTTCCTCTTTCTAATATTGGATTTACGTTCATATTAAAGTACTTATAATTCTACTTCAGGTTTGCATGTATTAGATTATGCATTCGAGCTACACAATATATATATATATATATATATATATATATATATATAACTGCAATGACCACGCAGTATATTAATGTATAGAAACGACGTAAGTATAGAGGAGTGTTTGCACACGAGGAAGAGAAATAACGAACAAATGAAAAATGAGGTAACCGCCCGGAAATCGAACCCAGGATCTTCCGATTGCCGGTCAGATATGCTATCCACTACACCACAGGCCTCGATCAGTCAGAAGTCGTAGTGGATAGCATATCTGACCGGCAATCGGAAGATCCTGGGTTCGATTCCCGCGGCGTTACCTCATTTTTCATTTGTTCGTTATTCTCTTCCTCGTGTGCAGAACACTCCTCTATACTTACGTCGTTTCTATACATTAATATACTGCGTGGTCATTGCAGTTAAATGTACATATTCACGATTTGCGAGGGTGCCCTCTCAAGGCATTGGTTTCTGCCCTATGTAGGAGAATTACGACTTCTGACTGATCGAGGCCTGTGGTGTAGTGGATAGCATATCTGACCGGCAATCGGAAGATCCTGGGTTCGATTCCCGGGCGATTACCTCATTTTTCATTTGTTCGTTATTTCTCTTCCTCGTGTGCAGAACACTCCTCTATACTTACGTCGTTTCTATACATATATATATATATATATATTATATATATATATATATTATATATATATATATAAATACTAAAAGTAATCATTAACTTAAGAATTTTAAATATATATTTTGAAATATTTATTCCATTTTAGGTTGCTGTTTGTCCTCCATTAGTGGTTATTTGGACACGTTACTTTAAGGAGAGACTCAATGGTCTCTGTGGGTACTTTGATGGAGATCCGGTAAATGACCAAACTAAAAGAGGAGGACCCATCGCTACCGTTTGGTATCCCTACCCTGTGCAATTTCCCATGTCATGGATGGTAAGATGTCAGTGGACCAATTTGAATATATTTATACAGATTTTTTTAACCTTAAATATTTATTGTCGTAATTCAACCACCATTATTTACTCTTTTGGTAAAGAAATGCAGGAATGTAACTACGCTATTTATTAGGGTCATTCGGGCAGCAAATGTTCGTGTGCAAAACATACTGGAGAGATGAAATTAAGAAGAGGGGGTGTATGTGGTCTCTGTGAGACCAATAGTTGTAGAGTTAGTGTGGGCTTATTTTTTATAAAAAAATAAATTTCGTGCATATTTTAAATATTAAATGCTTTATTTATATTTGCTGTGTTTAGTACTGCCAGTGGTTATTAACTAATTTTACCAAATTCGGATATTTTCTCACTCAGTGTGATGCCCATTTCATTCCATGCCCGAGAGTGAGACATCCGTGAGTGAGAATTTCAATTGAAATTCTTATTCTCCTCTACAGCTTTCCAACTTTGGTCCAGGTTATGTTAGGTTAGGCTAATGTTAGGCTAATGTTAGGTTATGTTAGGTTAAGTTCAGTTAGGTGAGGAAATATTAGCCATTCTCACTTCACGCCTTTACCGCGAGCACGAATGGACGCAACGTTCTTACTAAAATCAAGATTGCGCATGCGCAATTCCGGACCGAGGATTGAAGTTATTTTGTCAGGAAAAATAAGAATTAGTACTCTCAACACTCAGGTTGGTTGTCATATAGTTGTTGGTTGTCATAAGTTACAGTTAAATTCTTAAGAATGCAGGGGGCACTAAAGCTAATTCATCTATGGCGCATCCCTTAACCAATAGATCCAATGCCATGGGGTACCTTCAAACGATATCTCAAAACAGAGATGAGGAGAGAGAAACAATAGCAAAATACCCACATGAAACTTAGGATAAATACTTCGAGTATACAAAATTAGGAGATATTATATTTTACTAATTACATTTGTACTCATTGCAGACATTAGATCAAAATGAATGTCAATCACCAGTTTCTGGAAGGAAAACACCACGTGTCAATGGAACAGAAGAGAGAAAGGTAAAATGTTTATTAATTTCATAACTATAACAGCATAAATGATTTAGAATCCTCCGACGTCGCATTTCCTTCGTCTTAAAAAAAGCTCAATTAAGGGGCTTGTTAATTAATAATAATAATAATAATAATAATAATAATAATTTACTTTAATTAATTAAGAAGTGCTTTATAATTTATTAAGATATAGCAATTACGTGCTATTATTAAGCAATAACAGCAGAGCTGGGCACTTGCGGTTTTTTTTGCGGTACTGCGGTACTGCGGTACTACCGCACTACCAAACCGGTACCGCATAACGCAGTACCGCAAAGGATCGCTGAAAGTACAGCCTGTACTTTCAGCGATCCTTTGCGGTACTGCGTTATGCGGTACCGTTTGGTAGCGGTAGTACCGCAGTACCGCAGTACCGCAAAAAAAAACGCAAGTGCCCAGCTCTGAATATACAGTATATCTCTCTACGACAGACAGTTTTATTTAAAATGGGTTACGTCGTAGCCGGCTCGCGACTTCGCTTCCTGTCAGAATAGCGAACTTAAGCGACGTTAGGTTTGTTCAGTGGTTGGATGGGTGACCATACTCTGCGTCCAGACGATGTAGTGTCCCAAGGTTCGGATCCCACGTATAACTGTAGGTTCCCTCCCCCTCCCTCTATCATATAGCATTAAATGTTATGAAGAAGCTTGAAAATCCCAAAACACCAACATTAGTTACTCAATTGTATATTAACGTTCTAAAGTAACTATAATTACGAATGAGTATCGTCTCATAATCGCATTTTACTGTTCTTTACAGTTCTTTAGAGTTTTACTTATTTTTACAGTTCTTTACAGTTTTACCTTCATTTAGAGTTCTTTACAGTTTTATTTTTACAGTTCTTTACCGTTTTACTTTTATTTACAGTTCTTTGCAGTTTTACTTTTATTTACAGTTCTTTGCAGTTTTACTTTTATTTACAGTTCTTTGCAGTTTTACTTTTATTTACAGTTCTTTGCAGTTTTACTTTTCTTTACAGTTATTTGCAGTTTTACTTTTCTTTACAGTTATTTACAATTTTACTTTTCTTTACAGTCAGATGATTGCCCTTTCGATGATAAGTATGAGCTAAAATGCGAGGACGCAGTGATGTCTGTCGTTAATTACACAACCAGCAACGTCAAACCCATGATTGGTAAGGAGACATAAATTTTCATTGGCTCTCACTGTAAATCAACAGCTTAATGTGTTTTAACTGGCGTAATTCGGTATTTAATTACAGTATAAATGTGGAATGAACTAGGTAGGGGAAAAAAAAAAGGATCCAAAGAAAAGAAGTTAATTAATCTGACTCTCTGTTAACCAATCCCTCATTTTCATGGAAAGAAAACATTTGTTCACAGAAAGTATTAAATACATTACTAATATAAATAAATAAATAGATATAAAAATTTATTTCTAAAATATATATATATGTATGCTACAGGGATATACAGTGTGTGTATATATATATACACACGAGAGTATATATTACACACAGACCGTGCATGGAACAAGGAACTCTTCTGGGAAAATTAAATTCACTATAGTCCAAATAAGTAATGGTAAATGACAAATACTATACTGTAGTGTTTTTTTTCATGATGGAAGCCCAACGTGGGCATCGGGTTATTAACAAAGAGGCTTCCCTCACCAGCTATCTGCTTGGCAGATAAAAGTTTCTCAGGGGACCATTCTGAGTTGTAGCATATATATATATATAGTGCGCCTCGGTAGTGTAATGGTTAGCGTCGCTGACTACCAATCCATCGGCCTCGAGATCGAGACCCGGTGACGGCAGGCGGCGCGCAGCAAAACCCAGCTGTTTATCCTTCCACACAATAAAGAAAGTGGTTGGTAGATAAATGAGTACCCTGGGTCAGTGGCGGTTCCTCATATGGGCAATATGGGCAGCCGCACAGGGCGGCATTTGTGGAGGGGCGGCATGAGCGCCTGCAAAAAAAATAAAAATAAAAATAAGAATAAATAAATAAAGAAATAAATAAAAATAAAAAATAAAATAAAATAAATAATAAAAGATCAATGACTTTGCATCAAGGAAGGTAAGAAGAGTCAGGCTTTAGATGGCAGTTGTGCTGTGGTGCAATTTATTTTGTTTCTTGTTCAAAGTGTAGCATAATAATTACCCTCTCTTAAGTGTCTTATTCTATTTATGTGATAGAGCATTTGTACAATTTAGAAATTTGATTCTCTAGTTTATTTATGGCAGTTGTGCAATTTAATTTGTATTTTTCCTGTTCATAGTATCATAATTACATTCTCTTAAGTGAGTTATTCTATTTACGTGATGAAGGATTTGTAAAATTCAGAAATTTGAGTCTTTGTTTTGGTTCTGAAGTTCCAACAATTAGTCCAATAAAAGTTATTTTGTGAAAGAGTTATGTCTGTCCTTTATTTGGGGGGATTCGAATGTGTGTGTGTTGGCGAACATGGGGGGGGGGCGCTGAAGGTGAGGTTCGCCCAGGGCGTCATGTAAGCTAGGATCGCCACTGCCCTGGGTGGCCTAGTGGTTAAGGCGCTGGGATTCCACGTTAAACTGTAGGTCTAAGGTGGAGTGAAAAGCTTGACCTTCATCAGAATGAACAATTCGGGCGGAAGCTAACCAAAGGTTATAATATATATATATATATATATATATATATATATGAGATGATTTCACAATTAAACACAGTTGTGTAGAAATAGTAACACATTGTATAAAATAAAAAAATACAACACTGTTAGTGTTTTCTTATTTTCCATATTTTGCAATGATAACGGGGTTTAACTGATTTTTAAATTAATTAAATATGGACATTTTTAAAGATAAATATTGAATCCATTCCATAGTTTTGGTGCGACAAAGAAAATTTGTACCGATTTTTGTGACGAAAATAACGTAAAACGAGGCGCAAATTGACCTTTTCCAATTACATTTTGAATAAGACTGACTATCTTCATAAATGTATTCGTTAACCAATGCAAATTACTGTTTTTATTATTTATACGCTTATAAATGAATACGACTCAGGCCACTCTAATGGGTTTTTGCATTCCAAATTTTTAGTTGTTTCAATGAAGAATACGTAGGAGGAAATAATGATTAACAATGAGCGCGATTCTCACGATGCGTTTTTGAATAAGATCAACAATATTTAATCTATATTCTGCCCAGTTTTCACATATAAATTTTCTTATTCGAGCCAAAATAACCTCTCATATTCGGATCGTAAGGCTGAAGATCGATTGTAAATCTCATGTTGCCATAAGTCAAACAGTCGGCGTTAAAGGGTTAATTATTAAGATTAAACATTACTCGTATTTTATCTGTTACTGAATTTTATATATAACATCATTTGATCAGGTAATTATTTTAATTCAATAATAATTTTATAATAATAATAATAATAATAATAATAATAATAATAATAATAATAACTGTACTAAGTTTAGTACAATTCAGTACGAGGAAATACTTAAATTTGAAAAGAACTGTAAAAGATGCTTTTATTAGGACCGTAATAATTAAATAGCTACTTCTTTTGATCTTTCCGACTCGTTTGAGGATTTATTTTATACCTAACGTGCAGTTTATTCCTTAAAAAATTACTTATAAAAAGTGTACACGTACACTTGTACAATTGTACAGATGTACAATTGAGGAGTTATTAGTAAAATGAATTTACGAAAAATTTAAAATAAGATAAAAATGGAATTTAACTTGACCGATGA